>JZKD02S1601519.1:1569669-1591380 GCA_000966675.3 Picea glauca | reverse complement strand
GGTTTCTTCCATGGTCTTAGGATCATCATATTGAATCTTGTCACCAATGGAAGGTGGCAGTCCACTTAGATACCTCTGAATTTTGACAGCCTCGTCTTTGATGAATGGAACATACCTCAGTAGTTCAAGAAAACGTCGTTCATACTCATCAATGGTCATGCTGCCTAGCTTGAGTTCGAAGAACTCCTTCATCTTTCTGTCATAGTATCTTTTAGTCAGGTATTTCTTCTCGAAATAACTCTTAAACTCCTTCCACGTGACCTCTTTCTCTCTGATGTGTTCCACTTGCACAAACTGATCCCACCACATGGACGCTTTTCCTTTTAGCTGGTACATTGCAATTCTACCTTCTGCATGGGCAGAATAATTCTGAAGTTGGAAGTATTTCTTCATGCCTAGCAACCATGTCTCAGCATCTTCCTCCTTCTTATGTTCTCCATCGAATGTTGGAGGTTTAATTTTATTCATCTCTCCTTTCAATTCCTCCCTTCCAGATTTTCATTGTTTTCTGGTAGGGAATGGGCTTGAACTACTGTGTGTATTACTGTCAGAATGTCTCTGGGAGTGACTAAGATGTCGGCTACCGCTCCTCGACCTTCTTCTTCTTTCATGGGTTCTGCGACTCTCTATCGTACCTGAGTCTCTTCCCTTCACAAGTTTCTTCTCTATTCTTTCCAATCTCTTCATGAATTTTAAGTTTAATTCCCCTTGCCGATCCTTGAATTTCATGATCTTTCGGCTATCAGCTCGACGCTCCTTAGCCTCTCTTTGCAGCCCTTCAATGATTTTCATCATATGTCCTTCCTTGTCCATCTCTTTTCCATGCCCATTAGAGTTTGATCCTTCGACTCCCAGGTTAACATCCTTTCCTTCCCATTCATCTTCTATTTCAGGGGTAAACTGCACTTTTCCCCACTCCATACTCGACGTTGATTAACTGGGGTTTTGGCCTTCATTGAACTCTGCACACGCACTCTCTGCAATTAAATTTTAAATTTGTCAGGCTATTAAACCTTCACGAACAATCTTCAGCATTTATAACTAATACCAACAAGAACAAAAGAAATTTCGATTCCAAATGAGTTTTCTGAGCTTCTCGTTCGGCTCTGCAATTTTCGTGTTTTTGGAGCTTTCATTTTGACACTTTGGGTTTCAGGGTTTCAGAGTCTTGGTACTGAAGAACTCCCGTTTAAATCTCCTTCCCTACCCCTGACTTCCGAAATTCTGATTTACCCCATTCTACGGGTCTACCGCACAGCTGTTGCCCTCAACCGTAGTGGTACGTGGTACTCTTCATGTGTCTATGTGGCTCATCTCCCGATTGAAGCATCGGGTGTTGGGGTTTCATGATCCCCAACGACATGAGTTCCTGTCCTCACGAACTCCCAATCCCCGATTTTCCGATGCACCTTTTCCTTAGCCCCCCAGCTACACCGAGGTCCATGTGACTGCCTCTCATAAGACCACAGTCTTTTACTCTTATCGGAGTTTCAGATTTCCCAATGTCCAAATGCACATGTCCTCAGGATTCGCGATTCTCTGAATCCCAATGCTTCCTTCACACTTTAGCCCTCCTGGCTTAGCTCCTGGTCCACGTGAACTCTTCCCCATGACCGTAGTCCAACCTCTTGTCGGGGTTTCAAGGTTCGGACTTTTACAATGCATGTACTTCTTATCCCTGCGATTCCTGATTCTCCGAATCCCGACTGGCTGACTGTTGGCTCCCACTTATTGGGGTTCACGGTTCACGACTCCAAAATGCATAAACACTTGGTCACCGGAATCCCTGATAAGAAATTCCATGTGTAATCCAATGGTTAGATCATTCTCACATCGTACGATCTTTACAGATTCTGAGATTTCCCAAAGGAATCTCGTCCGTTCACTAGAACCTAGTCACACGCTAATGTCTCGATAGTATGGTCAGGATTTATCATGATGAAAGTCCGAGTTCTTGCCATCGGAACTTTCAAATCCCTGATTCTCGAAACGGGTAATCTCACAACACGTGGCCATCTCAGATTGGATGGTCCACGACTTTTTTGAGGTTTCCATCATGGAAAGTCCCGATCCCTTGTTACCAGGACTCCCGATATCGCGATTCCCGATTTCCTGAAATGGAAAATCTCACGACACGTGTCCTCCGTCTTTCAGACGGTCTAGATCTATTTCGAGCTTTCGCCTTTAATCACTGAGGTTTTAACCTTCAGACACCTCCTGATAGATCCTATGGCTGACGGGTTTTCTGGTCGAGATCTGATGGCTCGGACGGTTCCTAACCAACTCAGAATTTCGCATATCACGATTTCCACATTTCCTATGTACTTCAAAAGGAATTTTAATTCCTATGTACATTTTTCCAGATCCAACGGTCACGAGGGCTTTCCTTCCCTCCTGAAAAGATCCTAAGGGTCTAACACCATTGGTGTAGAGACCTGTCTCCCCATGGCCATAAACCACACCAGCCTGCGGTTTCATAGCACCGCTATACTTCCTGAGTTCTTAATAAAAACTCGTCAAGTGTCTCCTTGACGCTTCGGAGCAAACTAGGGTCTGAAATTGGTCCTCCCAACTCAATTTCCCCTCGCATTCTCGGTCCAAACACCACTCCACTAGACCATCTAGGCTCAGTGTCGAAACCTTGGCTCTGATACCAAATTGTAGTGTCACTTTTCACTACCGAGGCTTTCAAACCTCTCGCTAACCAATCTGTACATGGAATTTTACATAAAACATACAGAATTGTATAGTCACATGCGTAACAACAAAGAGATACATTTTAATTCTCAGAATAAACATATAGTTACTGTTATAATTAGAAAATCCATAGCTTTCAACAGTAATTCATTTACACAGTAGAAAACATGATAACAGTTCCAGTACAATCATGATAAAATGTGGTAAAAATATAATTAAACACTTATCTTGTGACAGTGGAGAAATCCACCAACCAAATACAGGCCTTCCACGAACCTCCCAGCCGTAGACCGCACTACTCCTCAACTCAACAGTGGGTCACCCCCGAGCTAGGACTGAGCTCCACCCCAGGGTAAGGAATCCAGACTCAGGCTGAGGTTACAGGGAATTCAGTCACACACAACCACCAGGAAGAATGTTCTCGCAGGAATCTCCCACACTCACTGCCCACAGACCCTCATTCCCCACATGCTTGTTCCACCCCAAGAGAGTGCACCTTCTCTGTCACCTAGACAGTCCTTCGGCTGCCAGTCTCCGGGTTCTATGGAAACTACAGGGTTCCTTCCAAGAGATCTCTCCTTCCTCTGCACACTCTCTCACCTGGAGGGAGTCGCTCACAGGAAAACAAGCCTCATGCAGTCTAGAACTGCGGGCCACAACAAACACAGGGAAAATGGACACAGGCTTCCCAAGAACCGATTCAACAGTCACAGGATGTTCTCACCGTCAAGATTTCAGAATAGGGCTCCACGCACAAGTTCTCTCAGCTTTTCCTGGGAAAACAGAGACTCTTCCCCAAAATTGACATGGACATTTCGTTCAGGGAATGCACACACTGGTTTTCTCTCACAGACAGACTCCATGGCTCTGAGCAAGGGTAAACACGCATTCTTCAACAACCAACACAGGCTTCCTCTCTGTAACAGGCATACACGAGGTCTCTTGCAGACTGGCTCATACCGATCCTACTCCGGGCAGTCGGGTCGAATGGAATGCGAGGGATTTTCCTTCCCCCCACGGTTGTTCCTTTCTGTTTTATTTTCATGCGTCAGGGTGGACATTTGTCACCCTGGGAACTGCATGCATTCCATCTGCATGCCTCCCTGTACACGCCTTTCCTTTTTTCTAGGAACTTAGGATAAAATAATATGCACATGGCTTTTTAGGAAATAATATTAAAATATTATTCCAGGCCTAATCCCCTAGGCTTATCCCCTAGGCTCAACACTCAGCCCCTTTCCCACCTTCCAACCCCTAGTTCCTTGCCCACTCTATGGTCGCTCAGTCCCCCTTCACTCATTCATCGTGGTCGGTCTGCACCTGGCGGTGTTTATATTTTATTGATTATTCTGCATACATACAAGTACAACAACAGGCTCCTGGCCCTCAAACACTTAGGCTTCCTGGCCTAACAAACACATAAGCCTTCCAGCTTATACAAAACTTGGCTCACCAACCTATAGAGCACATTTACAATCCATTGCATATATCATGATCTGTAACGAGGCTCGGCCTTGGGGACACTACAATTTTCCCAAGTGTGTCACCTTGGGATGCCCTGATCCTATTCGTGAAGAAGAAGGATGGGACATTGAGGCTGTGCATTGATTTCAGACAGTTGAACAATGTAACTGTCAAGAACAAGTATCCTCTACCGAGGATCGATGATCTTTTCGCTCAGTTGAAACATGCAAAAATATTTTTGAAGATAGATCTCAGATCGGGATATCACAAGGTAAGAATAAAGTATGAAGACATCAGCAAGAGCGCCTTTAAAAAAAGGTATGTTCATTACAAGTTCACAGTGGTTCTGTTTGGACTGTCAAATGGACCCGTTGTTTTTATGAGGTTGATGAATTGAGTATTCAGGGACTATCTAGACAAGTTTGTCATCGTCTTCCTGGATGACATTTTATTGTATTCCAGGTCAGAGGAAGAGCATGAACAACACCTGAGGATGGTGTTGCAAGTGTTGAGAGAACACTAGTTGTATTCCAAGTTGAGGAAATGCTCGTTTTATCAAAGGCAGATCCATTACATGGGGCACATTATTTCAGAAGAAGGGATTGCCGTGGATCTTGAGAAGGTTGAGGCCATCAGAGAATGGTAAGCACCAAGGAATGTGGTGGAAGTTAGATCCTTTATGGGTCTAACATGCTATTACAAAAGGTTTATCACAAGGTTCTCAAAGATAGCTCAACTTATCACTTCCTTGCAAAGGAAGGAGAAAAAGTTTTAGTGGATTGAAGAGTGTGAGAAAATTTTCCAGCGATTGAAGCAGTTGTTAACCAATGCTCCAATCTTGAGGATTGTAGATCCAAATGTGGATTTCATGGTGTGCACAGATGCATGTAAAGAAGGGTTGGGAGGAGTTCTCAGTCAGAATGGATTTGTAATCTGTTATGAGTCCAGAAAGATGAAAGAGCATGAAAATAATTATGCCACTCACGATTTGGAGTTGGCAGCAATCGTTCATGCTCTGAGGAAATGGAGACATTACCTCATGGGAAGGAGATTTGAATTGAGAACATACCACAACGGTCTGAAATATTTGTTTGATCATCCAACCTTAAACGCTAGACAAAGTAGGTGGCTGGAATTTCTGTGTGAGTACGACTTTGAGATCAAGCATATCAAAGGAAAGGAGAATAAAGTGGTTGATGCACTCAACAAAAGGGTGCATGAATTACATTCTAAAACCATTATCATGTATTAAACTGATATTAAAAGAAGAATTCTGGAGGCTACAAATGTAGATCTACATTACAGAGAATTGGTAGCGAAGCTATAGTAGGGTAAGATGCCACAGAAGATGGAAATTTATAAATTGGAAACAGATGGAATACTGTTGTACAAGAACAAAATTTTTGTACCCAATGTCCAGTCCTTGAAACATATGATTTTGCAGGAGATGCATAATGTGCGTTATGCAGGGCACCCTAGATATCAGAAAACAGTAGCAGTGGTCAAGAGCCATTACTTTTGGAAGGGTATGAAGAGAGAGTTCACTGAATACATCGCCAGATGTATGGAGTGCCAGAAAGTTAAAGATGAGCATAGGCACCCAACAGGGTTGCTGTAAACTTTACCCATTCCTGAGTGGAAGTGGGAAGTGGTGACAATGGATTTTATTGCAGGATTGCCTAGAACAACCAAGATGCATGATTCTATCATGGTGGTGGTTGATAAGCTTACAAAATCTGCCTATTTTATTCCATTGAAAACTACTCACAAGGAAATAGATGTTGATGATATTTTCATAAGGGAAGTGGCACAATTGCATGGAATTCCTAAAACGATTTTGTTTGACAGAGACCCAAAATTCACCTCGAATTTATAGAAAGGATTGTTCAAAGGATTCAGAACAAATCTGAACTTTAGTATAGCTTATCATCACGAGTCTGATGGATACACAAAGAGGGTGAATAGAGTAATAGAAGACATACTGAGAATGTATGTGATGGACAAACCATCAAGATGGGAAGACTACCCACACTTGGAAGAATTCACCTACAACAATGGGTATCTTACATCATTGAAGATGAGCCCATTTGAATCACTTTATGGAAGAAAGTGCAATACTCCAGTGAGCTGGGATAATCCAACTGATAGAGAAGTAGTTGGGCCAGAGTTGCTCAAGGAGATGGAGGACCAAATGATAAAAATTAAGCAAAATTTGAAAGTTGCCCAGGACAAGAAGAAACATTATGCTGATAAGAACAAAACCCACAGAGAGTTCAAAGTAGGTGATCATGTTTTCCTGAAAGAGAAATCTAGTAGGAGTTCCCTGAAGCTGGGAAGTTGCACCAAGTTGGAAACCAGATTTTGTGGGCCATTTGAAATTCTGGAAAGGATTGGGCCAGTTGGATATATGCTTGCATTAACTACATCCATGACTGTACATAATGTGTTTCATGTTTCATTTATTAAGAAATATATACCATATGCTAATCATGTTATCAATTGGAATGTGATTCAGGTGGAACAAGAAGGTGTCCTGCAAGTGCATCATGTGCACATATTGGACAGGAAAAACAAACAGCTCCAGAATCGAGCTATAGGGATTGTAAAGGTCCAGTGGACCTGGTATTGTTATGAGGATGCGACATGGGAGCATTAAGATGTTATGTGGGCAGAGTACCTGCATCTTTTTGAAAATTTTGAAAAGCTTGCAGATGTAGTGTAAAGTTGCACTGAGGACAGTGCAAAACTAAGGGGAGGGGATTGTAATGTCCCCAAGGCCGAGCCCTATTCTAAATCATGTCTATGAAGTATAAATCTTTCATTATGAATTGTAATTATGTTTTATAGGTTGGTGATCCAAGTTTATATAAGCTGGTGGGCTTATGTGTTATTAGGCTGGAGAAATTAAGTGTTAAGGTCGGGAGCCTGCTTTTGTATATGTAATCATGTAGAACATTAATAAAAAATATAAACACCTTTGCGTGTAGACCGACCACGATGAATGAGTGATGGGGGACTAAGATTCCATAGAGTAGGTAATGGATTGGGGGTTGGAAGGTTGGAAAGAGAGGCTAAGTGTTGAGCCTAGGGGCTTAAGTCCTTGGAAATAATATTTTAATATTATTCCAAAATCCATGTGAATTATATGTTTTGTCCTAAGTTCCTGGAGAGAAATGGATGTTGATGGAGCGCATGTAGCTTCATGGGTGACATGTGTCGACCCAGGCACATGCAGTTAAAAAACTGTAGAAGTCAGCCATGGGGGGGGTTCGGTCATTCTATCATCCTCCGCCTGAGTTCACCATGATGCCCGTCTGAACCCATTTTCCCTCTGCGTCTACATTTGCTTACCCACGCACCGTGAAGGAAACCTTCACGGGAAAATTGTTTGCTCTTGCATTTTTCCATTCTCCACGTGAGTCACTTTACCATTCCCCATCCTTCTTGAATTATGTTTAGCTCTTTGATTGACCTCTGCGTTGATTCCTTGTCATGCACCCTAAAACTAGTGGCAAACTCGTGGACTGAGCCATGTCTCCTGTGAAGTCCAAGCACCCTGTAATTGTCTAAACCGTGTTGTGTCTTAGTGTGGACTATTGTCATTTTTGGATGTCCATACCCAACTTCCTGTTACTACTGTCACCGTGACTTAACATAATTGCTATTGTTGTTGTGGTTATCCTCACCATGTGGGAATTGAGTTGGAAGGGGATGAAGAACTAGGTTTTAAGGCCCTTAGTTGAAGAGGCAGTCTGTCAAGCATGTGAGAAGCTATTTCTAGGTGAAGGAGTCTGCTGGGAAGTGGTATTCTTCTAGAGAGATTCCAACACCAGCTACAAAGCTCTAAGACTTCCTGATCCGGCCTGTTGCCGAGACCCAAAGAGGGAGGTGAAGCAATGATGGACTGTGCTTGTGAAGGTGTATACTCCCAGCCAGAACATGCATGTGGGGAATGAGAGTCTATGAGTAGTGGGTGTAAGAAGGCATCCTGGGAAGAATCCTTTTGGTTATTCTGTGCAGTTTTCCCTGTAACCTCAACCTAGACTAGGATTCCTTGTCTTGGGTGGATCTTAGTCCCAGCTCGGGGGTGACCCACTGCTAAGCATGATGAGCAACATGGTCTAAGGCTGGGAGGTTCATGGAAGGCCTGTACGTAGTTGGTGGAATTACCACGGTTTCAAAGATAAGTATCAACTTATGCTTAATATTATGTTTTGCATGCCTGTGATGCTTATATGTATCATGTATTTTGTTGTGCATATGAATTATTGTTAATGCCAGGGATTATTTATGTTAGCAGTAGTCTTGTGCTTACTCCGAGTTAAATGTGTTTAATTTGATTTAAATGCATGTTATTAATTAAGTATGAGAATGATGTTGTTTCGCATAGTAACATTTGCCCGACCAGTGGGATGACGGTCGGGGGATGTTACAGGAGACATGTGTACGGGAAATGTTTTTTAAAATAAATATAATGAGGGTTTGGGAAACTAATGACTAAGAAACTCTATAAAAGAGATGGCGTATGAGGAGTATAGACACGTCTGGCTTGCGTAATGTTACGCTGCTGAAATTTTATCTTGATTGAACTTCTCATGTGGGATTTTAGATACCCAGCTTGGGTAACGAGTGGTAGCTCGACCTTGCAAGGTGAACTAGGTGCTAGCATTCTCTGTAATTGTGTGTGTGAACCCTTTGTGGCTCTTAGGGCTTAGGGGGAAGAAGAGTACCCCTAGCGTTGGCTGGGAGGTACCGGTGAGGTCTCATTGGTCGACAAGTCGGAGTTGGACGGAGCGCGAGCGCAAGACAACCACTTCTGGTTCTTCGCAATTGGCTATGGTACGCATGTGCATAATTTGTATTAAATATTAGCTCAATTTCATATTCATTCATTTCTTTATTGTCGAAATATCATTTGCATAGATTTTGTTAAAAGAAAAAGACTCGTTTAGTTATGCATTTGAATTTCTTTCTGGACGGTAGTGCGCCATGCGAAATTGCTAAAGGGTCACTAAATTCTATTTCTGAGCTTTGATTTATTACTGTGTCTAATTGTATTTTCCAGTTTTGGTTGGTATTATTACTGCATTGTATTATTATCAAGGAGGACTGCGTTTTTGTCTCGGGCCATTAATTTATTTCACTCTGCATTTTTATTTTTTTTAATACAAGGAATTTTTTTTTTATCTTTTGTTCCTTTATTCTTTAAGTTATTAGTCTATGCCTCAGTAGTCGTCCAGGAGCCAAATCGACTATCTTTCACTCCGATGTTAAATATTTAGATTCAAATGCTCTTCTTTCCTGTGCATGGATAATAAGTGAAGGATAATTTCTCTGTCAAAAAATTCCTTATTGTTTATAGTGAAAATACTTCTTTACTGATCTATGATTCAGGTTTCTTTATTCATCCAATTTCGTTTTTGATTGCCCAACAAATTCCGTATTGTGTACAATGAAAATACTTCTATGACATCCCCAAAAATAAAATATTTTTGAAATTTAAAATTGCTGGAAATTTATTCTGTTTTTAGTGAATTCGAATTTGGAAAATTTTTGCCATTTATGGCAATTCCGAATTTTGAATTTGGTAATTGTAATTAATTATTTTGACTATTGGGCAGAGACCTAATTTGACCCAACTAACTATTTGACTATGACACTTGTATGGAAACATAATATTTTATATTGATTACAGGAGGACAAACAAAACAACCATGTTAAATTTAGTTGACCATGACTCCATGAGTGGGGAACATGTTGGAACTACCTCTGGGATGATTATTACAAGTGGAAAATCAGTGATTTGGCCATTGGCAGGCCCTGAAAATCAGGGATTTAGAAAGATGCGAAAATTCCCAAGGGAGGGAAAAGACTTGGGAAAATGATTAATATGATATGAGAGGAGGCAGGACGCTACCAAGTATGTTGGGAAATGAGACTTTTGATTTACTTGTTGTTATGAACACTGCTTGAGTGTGAGACAAGGGAAAACTGTTGGAGCTTTAGGACATTGCTAAAGAGAAGCGTTTCCAAGTTCGCCCTCATGGATTCATGGTCAGGCTAGGGGGTGAATCGGGCAAGTAGTTTGGCTGCCCTGTTCTACAGTTGGGAGGAATGTGGTTGTTCCCTTTGTCTTTCAGTGTATTATTTCAGAAATGTTATTTTTGTCCCTTCTTTGGTTGAATGTTAAATGGTTACATACTTGATAGAATGTGTCTGTTAGAAATAATATTAAGGAAGAAAGATCGAATGCATCCTATTGCAATCTTAGGAATTGCTAGAATGTTTCTCTACTAGTTTGGAATGGATTATCTTTGCTGCATCTCATTACTATTATGAATACTAGTTCCCCAAAGTATACTAACTGGAAGGATATGACTAGTCAATTCTTAAAGAAGATTTGTGTTGTGGTTTGGATTACTACTGTAGTAAGATAAAGCGTCGTAGTTGAAAACCCCACAAGTAAATTGTGATGCAGATTTGAGTTTACCTACATATTGAATGAAAATGGAAAACTACATAGTGTATAGATATATATATGCATGTATGGACATTTCTGATATATAAAGGCATGCACCGCAGTAGAGTAATTAACTAAGATTTCTTCCATGTACCAGTTGAACAATCATGATTTTTTTTAGGAGATAGCCCTAATCGTAAGTGTCTAAGATATATATATGTATATTTAAAGTTTGAAAAAGGAGTTCAATCGGGTTTCGACGATTACAAATGCCGAATACAAAAAACAACAGACCACGTTGTTTGTCGAATCCTGAAATCCGAAAAGGTTGTGGGCCCAACACTTTGTGTTTCGGGGTTCGAGGTTTGGTGATTACAAATGAAAAACATCAACAAACAACATCTCCCGAATCATGAAAATGTGAATGGAATATGGGCCCAGTACTTCAGGGTTTCGGGGTTTACGAACACCCAATGCCACAAACAACAATTATCGAATCGTGAAAAAAAAAATGGAGTGTGGGCCCGGTCCTTTTTGGGATTCGGGGTTTACAAAATCACAATGAAAAACACCACACAACGTCAAACTTCGAATCGCGAAATCACGAAAAGGTGTGGGGCCCAACCAATATAGGGTTTTGGCATTTGGTAATGCTTGATGCATGAACAACATACAATGGTAATCGCTGAACCACAAATTTGATCAAGTTGTGGGGCCACTTCGGGTTTTGATGTTTGCAAGAACAAGAGAACTCCATGCAACTTGAACCAATAAACTCCGAATGTCGAAAAATGAAAACATGAACAGAGTTTACAAACTTAGTAAAATAAAACATAGAGTGACAAGTTTAATTAAAAAAAATGCTTTCAAGCTCTTGTCTCACCCTCTGTATGTGGATTACAATATGATTCAAGTATTTATAGGAACAAAACTTGCCCTTTTGACCTTAGGAAAATTAAATCAGGGCGATGATGGTATTTGGTGGCCTGCAAAAGCTAAGGCGGCCACCACTTGACAATGAACCCTCATGTCTTGAAGGGTCAAGACAACCATCGATCTGTCGTCATAAGGCGGTGAAATGATTAATCTTTGACATAAAGTACAGAAGTGACCTTGTGAATACCAAGAATTATTATACACCATCTACAACATTTACACATCTTTATATCAACGGGTGTTTAATGAAAAGTTATAGGTTGAAATGTTGGAAAATTTTGGAGTGAATCGAATTAACACAGTTTAATTACTAGAGCTAATCATGAGAGGCGTGAAGGCCCAAGGAAGAAGGGACATCCTGAAACTTAAAACATACCCCTGAGTAAATTCCTAACTGTGTAAATAACAACACAATCACCTAAAAGTTCAAAAGGAAAGTCTTTAACACAAGTACAGTAAGTGCAAATTGAATTCATATACCATCATGCGATCTTGAGTCAACTATAAACAAGATACACATATAGCCAACAATAGTCGAGTATTTTTTCCTTTTTCAAAATTCTTTCGAGGAAGTAGCCAATATGGCGGTAATATATTAAACCAATAAAATAACCAGTGTGCCATTACAAGTAGGTGGAAGGGAAACCCTACAATTCTTTTAAAAATAGTACTACATATCTCGTTCAGAATTGAAACAAATGAACATCCCATATGGTGTTTTACTTCCAACGATAGAATTTGCCATCATAAAACGGGTTACCCTTAATCAATGATACTGAAACCACGACTTAATCTCCATTTCAGAGTTTCAGATACCGGGAGTTGGAGGTGTCAAGGACACTCATGACAAGAATGATGAAGTCATGAAATGTGAAAGATTAGAGCATGTCAAGGACTCCATTTTGGAGTTTCGCAGACCGGGAAATTAAATATCAAAGGAACTTTAACCTTTGAAGTAGTGAACCTCAAAATCCCAAAACAGACACATCAACAAACCACGTCAACTAAGGACACATGGCACAATCAGGCAATGACAAGTGTCAAGCTGATTCAACATTTCAGGCACATGTAAGTCACGAATTAGAGTGAGACGCGGTAGCTATTCGACACATGTCAATCCACGTGTGACATCAGTAGGTTTACATCACATTAGAAAATTCTATTTTTGGGTTTTACATAGCAAGAAAAAACTTTGAAATCCCATCAACCATCCATCTCAGTGGGTTATGCGAACCGTCCGATCACTTCGGAGATTTTTTGATCAAGAATTTTATAATGTTGGAGTCACGATGACTCGAAGGGAAAAACGTTGAAATCCCGTTAGTCGTTCGATTAATAAAAGAAGGGATCCGATTATGAAGTTTTGTGAATCGTTGATCTGGCTCCATTTTAGGGATTGTGACGTGCCAAAATGCCAAAATGTGAAAGGCATTTTGATTAGGCCCATGGTCACAGCCAGTGGGCATATGGAATAAGCGCGAGACCCAATACTTGTAATCCAACGGTGCAGGTGAACTTGAATATGATCAAAGGATTTATGAAATATTCGTACTTTGAGTTTAACCGAAAGGCCTTACCCAACCACTATCCTGTATCCGGATTTTTTAGAAAAAAAAACTATAGGGGTCTGTTTATATTTAAACTTTTTGCAGAAGAGTATAGACTAATACTCTACTTTTACCTAAGTTCGTTTGGTCATTTTCATCATGTGATTATGTGTATGGAGTAACGCATGAGGCCTAGGCCATCAATCCCGAAAGTCGTTTGTATTGTAAGCATATGGAAATGGGTTATTTGTAGGTTCTAATGCGTAAGGATTTGGCCATAAAGTCCCAAAGTCATTTGTGTTGTTAAGACTATGGTAATGGTTATAGGTACAAACATATAGGAAAGTAATTATAATTACAGGAATTGAAATAAACATTGAAATGAGGAGTAAACACTTATCGTTGATCAGAAAACTTTAAGTTGAATGGTAATGAAAGTTGACGACAGTAAGGACTCTTACAAACTTTCAGATTCAAGATTTATAACAGAAATCTTACTTGCTTGAATCTCAAACTATTCAAGGATATTTATACAAACAAATTTATTTATTTTTCAGACAGTTTTTGAGGTTTATTACACCAGCTTGGCTGGGTACAAAAGGAAGGCCCTTGTCTCACTGTATCCCAGTGTTGTGCGATGACCTTTGCTATTGTACCTTTCTGGGATACTGTGGTGTGTGGTGTCTCTCCTCTTGATTGTGTTGATTTGTTGCTTGGTCATCCCTACCAACAAGTGTGACACACTATCTATCATGCTAAATCTCATCAATATCACTTGCAACATGAGGGGAAAACCTATGTTAGTACTTCATTTGATCTTAAATCCACCCATACTATTAATGACCAAGTGTCCCTTAATCAAGTCAATTTGAACCAATGTGTCTCTTTATGCTTAGTTTTCCCCATTAACCTAGACAACCAAAATAATCATGTACCTCTTGCCAGGTCTCTCCTTCTCCAATATTTTGTAGATGTCTTCACCCAACCCATGAGACTTCTCCCATCTCGTTCTATGGAGCACACACTTGATCTAATTCATGGTGATTATTTACCCAACACCCCATCCCATCGCATTGCTCCCTTAGAGGTTGTTGAGATGGAATTCCAAATTGGTCAACTTTTGAACTCAGGCCATATTCCACCTTCATCCTCGCCATGTGTGTTCCCCACATTTATGATCCCAATAAAGGATTATTCAAAATGGATCTTAGTATATTTCGTGCCCCTAATAAAGATACTATTAAAAACCACAACCCCCTACCCCATATTGAGGACTTCTTGGAAAATTTACAAGGGGATTATTCCTTCAAACAAATGGATTTGACATCTAACTACCATAAAGTTCACATAAATGTAGTAGGTCATATAGGTAAGTGCATGGCCATTTATCTTTATGATATCTTGGTATGCAATAATTCTTGGACATAACATCTTCATCGTGCCAACAACATCCTCGAGCTACTATGGGAACATACACTTCAAGTGAGGAAATCCTATTTTGAACACACATTAGTTCCACATCTACAATTCATACTGAACACAATAGGGGATCGATCAAATCCATATCAAGTATAGATTTTGACACAATGATCAACATATTCCATTTCTCATGACCCTAAGAATTTTTTGGGAACCACTTTACTCAGCTCCACATCGCATGATGGTTTTCATAGGTTCTATGTTTGTCAAATAGGAATCATCCCTTTGACATTGAGAAGGATGCATTTGATTTTTCCAGTGGGGTTTTACTTAAACAAGGAGGTGATCTAATGGCATACCATTTAGAGAATCTTACTCCTTTTGGATCTGCACATCAACAATAGGAACAAGAGTTAGCTGAACTTTTATCCACATGTTGGCTCAAGGCCATACTCAAAAGAAACTTCCTTACAAAGGTACGATAATGAACACATGCCATTGTTATTTCCACTAGGAGATCATGTGTGGCTATTATTGGATAGGCCTCCCTTCAAAGGGAGACATCATATGTTGCATCACTCAAATATGGCCCCTACACAGTTCTGGATTGCATTTGAGAGAATGCATATCACATGGGATTGCTTGCACAACTCAATATTCATGATGTGCTTAATATTAACAATCTCAAGCTATTTGACCTACCTCTTCTTGAAGAAATAGTAATAGTTCAACATCATATGGCTAATATTCTATATGTTCAACCACCTTTGCTCGCTAATAAAATTCTTGACTCCAAGACAAGGACAACTCACTAGCAGTAATATCATTCATATCTTGTGGTTCAAAAGGGACATACACTAGCTCATGACAAATGGATGTCTATAATAGCATTGCAATGCAATTTTCGTCATTTGTTGGAAGAAGAAGGGATGCTTCCTGATATAAACATGGAGGAATTTATCCACTAGGAAGTGAGCACCTCTTTGTTGGCCACTCATGATGAGGAGGAACTCCATAATTAGTGTGGCAGTTCACTTCAAAGATTTCTATTGTAGTCATGTAGTTCACTTCAACAATTTATGCTAAAATCCTTTAGTTTATTTCAATTGTTTCCATTATAGTCATTTAGTTTCTTTCCATGATTTTATGTTTCAATCCTTTAGTTCACTTCAACAACTTCGATTGTAAACAAGTAATAACAAGAAGGAAAAATCACCTTTCTTTTAGAAGGCGATCCTCTCTCACTCAATGGAACTAATGATAATTTATGTTCTAATCTCGTCTTCTACATATTTGTACTCTTTGTGTTTTTTTTTATGCTATCTCTATTCTTTTTTTCCACCGATCATTGACTTCTCGTGTGTTTTTCAGATCTGTATTGTAGATCATATTTTTTGTTTAATTTTTCCCAAAATTCATCGATAAATTGTTGTATCTGCATATTTGAGTGGATAACTTTGTATAATCCGAATGCCCCATGGGTTTTTTAGCATGCTGAATTGATTTTTGCATTCACAATTGCAATTTAAACAACAAGTTTTTATTTATTTCATGCATATTTATGTCATCAGATTTCGACAAAAAGAACCAAAACATAGAACAATTAAACAATACCCTTCTATGAAGTCTGTCTATCTCTTATGTTTCCTACTAGGATGCATACCTTTCTTTTTAAAAGAAATTATTAACAAAGGATTAAAGAACGAAGGTTATAGGCACTTATATAAGAAATTTAGAATACATTCACAATTTCTAAAAGAATAATATTTTTTTTCCCAAAACTATAATCAAATGGATATAAATATTTTGTTCATTAATAATAAAATAATATTAGAAAAGAAAGATTCCTATTTATAAAAAAACATAAATTTCTTAATATAGTTTTAAGTTACTTTATAGATAACTAGATTTTTATTTAGGTAATTAATTTAAAGCATATAAATTATTTATTTAGAATTTTATTGGACTTTTCATTGAAAACCTTTGGTTTAAGGTCCAACACATTAAGATAACCGTGTGAAGCATACATTCATATTTTTTTGTTATTATTGTTTTTAACAAATTTCGGTTCATCCATTATGGAGTCATGCACAGCAAACGTTTTTGGGGTCGATGGTCAATCCATACCTTTGTTGTTTTTACGTTACGGGTGATGACCCATAGTCTATGTTTCCGTTGGTTATCGTGTCTAAACGACCCGGCCGCATGAATAGCTAACAGAACGGCCAGAAGGGAGGGCTAACTGGCTGATCCTTTCCCTGAATATGTTGTCACCGGTCTCTGTTTCCGATGACAACATTAAGATCACATCAACCTTGAACAAAATATTAAAGGAAAAATGCTAAAATTTTATTATAAAACTTAAATGCAAAATAACTCATAATTTTAAATTTACATTAATATATAAAAAAGTTATACCTCGCGATATGGAACAAGTATATTTTTATTTTAATATAAAAGTTTTTTTCTCTAAAAAAATATATATATTTAATCGCGATATGGAACAAGTATATTTTTATTTTAATATAAAAGTTTTTTTCTCTAAAAAAATATATATATTTAATAATTAAAAAATAAATTTTAATACTTAATCTTTTATTTAATTTATTATGTCTCATGATTGACATGTCCAATTATCTTTAGTTATAGTGCATTGATATACTTGGATAGGTTCATCATTTTAAATGTGGTTGTGTTAATCCTAATATAAATAAAACATGGTAGTATATCTCTTTATAAAGTTCTTATGTGACTTGTGTAAAAATAGCTCTCTATCAACAATGTATGTGACTGTATTTATTTATGGTGCTCTATCAACAATACTTGAGAGTGTAAATTTCAATACTTAATCTTCTATTTAACTTGTTATGTTCAATGATTGCGATGTTCAATTATCTTTAGTTATAATAAACTAACCAAACCACATTTAAAGATGATTGATATATGTTGATAAACTCTATCATTTTAAATGTGGTTATGCTAATCCTAATACAAATAAACATAGTAATATGTTGTTTTGATTGTATCTCTATAAAACTCCTATGTGATTTGTGTAGACATCGTTCTTTATCAACAATGAGTGAGAGTGTACTCATTTATATTGCTCTATCATCAATGCTTGGAAATGTATTTATTTTTAGGCATGCGATGCTTTCCTTTTTGTATGGCCTCCAAAGTTGTAACTTTAATCACTTCCCTTCATTAATATTTCCCAAGATCCTCCTCAAGCAAGTGCCAATTCCTCGACAGGCAATATTCTAACCGAGCCTCCTATGCACGGAAATGTAGGATTTGATCTATGCAATTAAGATGTGAAAATTTTGTGGCCCCATGGGGAAGTTTTTGTTTAGGGAGAGTAAGTACGATTCTATGAAGTGATTAATTCAAGTGGTAAAGTAGGTAAAAAGTCTCTATTTTCTTCCTTAATTCGTTATCATTATAACATTTCTGTCTCATTTTGATAGCATCTCTAATATGATCAATTGCATATACAAATTCTCAATCAGGCAATCAATGATAGTAGTGTCACTTTAAAATCATGAGCCTCCTATGCATGGAAATGCAGGAATTGATCTATGCAATTAAAATGTGAAAAGTCTGTGGCCACATTCAAAAGTGTTTTTAGGTAGAGTCAAGTAAGATGCTATGAAGTAATTAATTCAAGTGGTAAAGTTGGTAAAAATCACCATTTTCTTCCTTAATTTGTTATTATTATAACATTTATGTCTTATTTTTACGTCGAAAGGAGTATACCTATTGACAATGGGCACATTTAATAGGTTTTTAGTGCTTAATCAGTTTTGTATGGACAAGATTAAATATTGATGGAATATTCTTAGTCGTCCCAATAAATCAATGGTTGTGATTTCAACCACTAACTTCCTCACTATCATAAAGACATCCATTTACATGTTTATTTTTTTACTTTTACTTTATCATATTTAAAATTTACTATGGTGGCTAGCTAATTGCCACGTCTAAGTGATTAACAAAGATTAAGATTTTGTAATAAAGTGGAGACATGTGAATATGGAACGCAACCATTTATGGCCATGTGCAACCCTGCTTTTCATTTTATTACCACGTTTCATTTTACCAGCCACAAGTTTGGGGGGAATGAAAAAGGATGGGAATGACTGAGACATTTGATCGGGAAAATCATGAAGCAAGTAGAGCATTAGGTCATGGATCGAAATCGTAATGAGCCTTTTTATTTAAAAAGTTTTATTATTTCTCCTTAACAAATAAAGAGAAGCTTTTCAGTGCTCAAAACCCTGGCATGACGAGAGATTTTCGGCTTTCATTGAAGCGATCAAAGGTTTTCCTCCTAATTTGAGCGGAAGCATGGATTCCCGGTGAGCATAACCTGTTTTTAGTGTGTTTTTGAATGGTGGATACTATTTTTTTTTGGGTTCAGGCCCGACGTTCTATGAATTTATTGGCATCGTAGTTGGAGTTGGTCCGTAAAGGTTGCATTGATGGTTGCAGATCAATTATTTTGTAAAAATTGAGGAATCTTTGCGGTGGTCGGAAGGTTGGGATTCATTGCCAGAAGAAGGGACCTGGTTTATTGAAATGCGGAGGAGGTAGGGGCATTCTTGCTGATTTCCAAGGGTGTGGGTTTGTGTTAGGAGGTGGTGTACATCGAACCCTTCGGCGTTTACCAGCCACGAGTTTGTTTGTGGTTGTGCTAATGATAGAATTTCTAATATGATCAATTGCATATACAAAGCCTCATTCAGTCAAACAATCAATGATAGTCATGTCACTTTAAAATCATGCTCAACACGAGCCTTTGTTCTATCCTTCACGTTTAACAATTCAGTCTCCTCCATGATATAGATGGTTCATGATGGTGTTCAGAAAAATCGATTAAGATGTTTTCAATCTCAGAGCATCCAATAAGTATGTCCTTGATGCACCACTCTATGTAGAGCTAAATATGCAGAGTCTGAGTCTATCTGATTCATGGACACCTTGTTACTCAAAACCAAGTTGTAGAATCCAGAGGGGTTGTCACAATTTTGAAGCTATATTTATTTTGGGAGTTGTGGTGAGTAGTTGTATGGGAGAAAGTAACTTTAATTAAGTAAATAGGTTAAAGGATGCATTAAAAAATGCTAGAAAGTTATGAAGATTAAATCTCATTCATTAATTTAGAAGGACCACTAAAAATATGGCAACATCTTCAATTGCTAACCATAAAATTAGAATTTATAACTAAAAGATGATTAAATGTATCCATTTCCAATAAGTATAACTTAAATAAACTGTAAATCTAAATTTTTAAAATCACTTTATACTTTGTTTTATTAATTAAGATTTATAAAAATAAAATAAAATTTTAAATTAACCTTAACCATTCATTACATTATAATGAAAAATATATAACATCATATTATTTGAAATGACTTGAAAAATATATATCATCATGTTATTTGAAATGATTTTGTTGGTGATCTATTTATATTATTTGAAATGATTTGAAAAATATATATCATCATGTTATTTGAAATGATTTTGTTGGTGACCTATTTTTACTTTTTCCTTTCAAAAATTCAATATTCTATAACATTATAAGAATGAAGTTATGAACTTTCAAATAAATCTAAATTTAATCCTTTATAAAATTGCAATTTATCTTCTTATTTCAAAATTTTTTTTGGCAATGGGTATATTTAATGATTTTTTAACTTTAAATCTTAATTTATGGTCAGCAATTGAAGATGCTGGCATATTTATAGTCTTTCTCCCAAATAAATAAATGAAATTTATTATTCATAATTTCCTTGTATTTATGAATGTATGGATTAACATGTTTATTTTTTTACATTTACCTAATCATATTAAGAAATTAATATAAAGCCATATGATTAACAAGTTAAGATGATTAACAAAAATTAATATCTATGTAAGATTTTATTGCCAAGTTTAGATAATTAACATGCACTACCTCAAATAAATTGCACTTATAACTGCTGAGATGTAAACCGTGTTCAAATTTGGCCTAGGTTGTGAACCGAGCTTGCCTTCATTTTAAAGAAAATAAAATTAGTTAATGGATCGATATCTTTTCTGGAGTTTCAATTTATATTTAAAGAATGCGGGATGCCTAGCTTTTTCATATTTCATCTTTCTAAACTTAGTTTTCTACTTAAATAACTATATATTCAAATCACCCTTTACTGGCCACCAAATCACCCGTAATCACTTCATTTTTGCGCAATGCCACCATTGCCATGAGAGTCCTGACTTTTGGTTTTGATGCGCAGTTACTCTACTTTATTATGGAAAATACTCCCGAGGGGTATCTATATACTCACTTCATTCCCATTGATATGAAAAATAGGGTGTCTGTCGTAATGCAGGTCAGATGGGGTTCTAAGGGATTGCAATGATGCTGGCACCCTAATCTATTTTAGGGTAAGTAATAATCTCATCCTCCATTTCTTCTTTTTGATTCTGGATTCATTGCTGAGTGATTCCTGGGTAATTTATATCTTCACATCGATTGACATTTAGGCGATCAATATATATAATATTGCTGAGTGATTTCTGGGTAACTTATTTCTTCACTTCGATTCACATTAAGCGATCAATATATATAATATTGCTGAGTGATTCCTGGGTAATTTATCCCTTCACTTCGATTGACATTTAAACGATCAATATATATATATAATATTGTGGCAGCCATAAAATATCTTTACTTCGATTGACCTTTAAACGATCAATATATATACTAGCAACAACCACATTAAGTAAAAAGTGGTTGATATACGCCGATCGGCGCCATTAATTAAAAAAAAGTGGAAAATGGCGCCATTAATTAAAAAAAAGTGGAAAATGGCGCCGATCGGCGTATATCAACCACTTTTTACTTAATGTGGTTGTTGCTAGTTGACGGCCGACATGCCTTCCAAACCACCATTAATATATTAATACATAATTAATGTATTAATTTATTATTACATTAATATTATATTAATGTATATAAATTAATGAGATCTATTAATGTAATGTATTACATTAATGTAATAAATAATAATAATGTATAAATGTAATCTATAAAGTAAAGTATTACATTACATTAATGTATAATGTAGTTGATTGATACATTAATAGTGTAATGTATTATTAATTAATACATTTATACATTATTAATTAATACATTAAAAAATATTAATA
>JZKD02S1601519.1:1538993-1562889 GCA_000966675.3 Picea glauca | reverse complement strand
GAAGAACGCTCCAGCGAGGCTGCGATAGGCGAGTGAAGGTTCAACAATCAAGAAACATGCAAGTTCATGCAAAATCCAATCGTATAGATGTTAAGCGGCCTGCCTGCACCGTCGCGTGCGCATTCATATCCAGAGAAACCAAAAAATAAAAAACCAAAACGTTTCATTGCACATTGCATATAAAAAACCAAATCGTTACAACTGCTGCAGTGGACTCGCGCGCGGAGTCGTGGGTACAGCAAGCGACCTGCCATCTTTCTCTAATTACTGGAACGTGGCAATGAGGTTGATTATACAAATTAATTATTAAGCGTGGCAATCAATGGATAGGGCAGTAATTTTTTAATCAAGATTAAGTAAATGTGAAAAAGTAAACAAAGAAACGGACGCATTCATAAATGCACGGAAGTTAAGAACATTAAATCCTATTCATTTATTTGAGTGAACGACGAAGAATATGCCGGCATCTTTCATTGTAGACCATAAGATTAGAATTTTTGATTAAAAGACTAATTAACCCATCGATTCTGATAGGGGGACGCCTATCGGCGTAAATATTGTGGCAGCCATAAAATATGTTTGTAGCATCTATTGCAATTGGCGGTGACGAATTATATATCCACTGATGGGATGTAGGACAAATCATTTTATGATGGCCCAAGCAGTGTTGCAGATTGCAATGAAGCGTGAGATCGTGAAATATTTGTAACGAAACATTGGGTTTCAGTGTATGTTTCTTTGTCTAGATGGAGAAGTATATGGAAATGATGCTTGAGCATAAATTATTTATACCAGTCGATTCTTTACTGTGTTTCCCAGTCGATACTTTTTGGTGTTTTCCAGTTGTGAGTTAGCAGTTATGCTAATTTATATATATATATATATATATATTTATATATATATATTTATATATATATATATATATTTATATATATATATATATATTTATATATATATATATATATATTTAATATATATATATATATTTATATATATATATATATATTTATTTTTTAATGGCAAGAGGCAATGAAATTGACGAAGGATAGAATTTAATAACAAGAAGCGTTGAAATTGAGAAAGGATAAAGTCGAAGGTCGTCGTGGTAAGTACCACTTGATAGGTTTTGTCCAACTATTTTAGATATAAGCATTTTTCACCTGAAAATACTTAAGATAAAAGATCAAAACATAGAACAGTTGATTAGATTGGATTATCTCTTCTAGATCACGTTCCAGAACTGTTTTACTACAAACGGATACATTGTGACTAAACACGATTTCTCCCAATTCACAGAATTAATTAAGTGTACTGGAGATCATAGGTGATGATAATCTGTGAAGAACTGGCCATCGAAGAAGAACATAGCAACGAAATGGAGTAATGAAAGAAATTTATATGAGAAACAAAAAATACATTTAGAGTAGAGTTTGTGTGTTCATACTGTATCCATATATAATCCTGAGAAAGGAATATATACTTGGTAGATTGAACAATGAAATCATTGTATAAAAAGTCTCTTAATTAAAAAATAATTTAATATCTTAAATTATTATAATTATTAGTATAGGTGCGGACAGAAAATGAAACACACAGCTAGAAAATGAGCATTTACAGCTAGCACAGTCAGCGTGCTAAATTCAAAATTTAATCATTTAAATGTGGCAATCATATAGTGTTACAGTAATTTCTTAATATGATTAGGTAATGTTAAAAAGTAAACAGGTTAAAGGATGTATTAAAAAATACAAGGAAGTTATGAAGAGAAAATCACATTGATTGATTTGGGAGGACGACTAAAAATATGCCAGCATCTTCTTGTTAACCATCAAATTAAAATTTTAAATTAAAAAGTGATTAATTGTACTCATTGTCAATAAATATACGCTTTCAGAACAAACAAAGCAGCAAAATAAAACAAATCAGGAAACAAAGCAAAATAAAACAAATCAGGAAACAAAGGGAGATTTTACGGGCAGGCCAACTGATCTATCCGAGGTAAATTTTACAGAAAATTATAATGAATGGACACACTAGTTTAGTTCAGAATGTCTAGACACCTGCCGCTGAGAAGCCCCAGGCGGTCGTCGTCGTCGTCGTCCTCAATCAGAGAATCGTCACCGCCATAATCGGTATTCAAGGTGTCCATAATCCTGCGAAAAACAGAGACCTCGCAGGGCAGAGTGAGAGGGCCCGCGGAGTGGAAACCATATTCCTTCTCCGCCTCCTCTAACAGCATCCGGAACAGAGGGTGGTTAATCGATTCTATTTTGATCACGAACCGGGCGCGATACGGGCCGACGTAGACTGCGAAATACCCTTCGGGAGCTATGTCTTTCCAGTCGCTGCCGGGCCAAGAACGGCAGCGGCGCAGCTTAATGAGAGGCAACATCATCCACGAAGCCGTGAGCGATCTGGTCCTAGGCATCGCCAGACGAGGCCGACGCCATGTCTTCATAATCAGGCTCAGCAATCTGTTTCTTTTCTCTTTTCCCTGCATGGGATCCGAAGCCACAACCTCAGTATCAATCCAGAAAACGTAAAATCCGGGCCGGCTTTAAACCTCGGAGTATCACAGAGCTCAACCTCTGTCATAAGCCATATACACATGCATCTTCGTCCGTGGCCTCGTATCGTTGTTCATAACGATTCAAGTGATTTGTACAGCCATACAACCAACAAACCCTCGGCTTGCAATATCCTAACAGCAATACGAACTGTAATGGCTTCGATAAACAACAGGATACTAAACGCTGTGCCCCTAATGGCTTCGATTCAGATGACCGTTTCGTAGCTACAGACAAGATCAGATATTAAGAAAAGCCCACGGACCAGATACAGACATTGATAATCACGATTATTCTATTAGAATGCTCTTCCATCTATGAAAAATAATAGTCTCCATTAAACCCTATTTGTAGCTCTAGTGGGCCATTAAAATAATGAAGAAAAACAGATCCCTCCATAAGATTCAATAGCTACATTTGAAGCAAGAGGAATATTATAGTTTTTCATTCCAATCACCGGCACGTCTTAGGCAAAGCCACAGGTCAGATGACATCGCTCATGTCTTAGGCAAAGCCACAGGCAAGAAGCCATCGCCCAGATCTTTACTCTCTAGGTAACGAGATTTATAAATAATTTTAAATGAATGTGCCAGCAATAAGTGAATAATAAAATCTTGTTTAATGCGTCAATAGTGCCCTACGATTTGAAGTATAGTTCACATATAAATTCTATAATATCATGGTGCTTCTTTAAAGAAATGTATCTATAAAGAAAGTTTCAAGCAAATAGTTTTGAGAGAAGGCCTAATATTTTATTTTATAAAGTGTAAAATATTAATGTAAATTATTAATGTAAATTTTATTTTTATTAGATGTGTTATTAATGTAAATTTTTTAACCTTAACCATTTCTTTTTATAAAATTTAAATTAAATATTTTAAATTAATATGATTTATATTAATTTTTATCATATATATAATCATATAAAGATAACCCTAATCATTTTTTTACAAAGTTTAAATTAAATATTTCAAATTAATATGATTTATATTATTTTTTATGATATATCTAGTAATATAAAAATAACATTAATCATTTTTTTTACAATGTTTAAATTAAATATTTCAAATTAATATGATTTATTTTGTTCTTATATCAGGTTATATAAAAGGTAATTTCACGTAATTAGTTTTCAATTTTATGTTTGAATTTTTTTTTCCTTTACAAAATCTAAAATAATAATATACATGTTAATTTTAATAATTTTAATATATTAATAATTTTAATTAAAATTTAATATAATCTATTTTAATATGATTTATTATTATATGATATTTTTTATAAAAAATAATCTTTTTAAATAAAGTTTAAATAAATATTCCAAATTCAAATGATTTATATTATTTTATATTATAATTGTTGTTATGAATTAAATGAATTATTAAATTACAACCACATTTTTCAACAAAATGTAAACCAATATTTAAATTAAGACCATATTATTTTCCATGGTGTCTTATTCAATTGCAACTATTAGTTATTTTCATGTTATTTTTTTACTATAAGGTAAGAGTAGTATATGCTGATTTTTAATGCCATATTTATAACATTATAATAAAATAAACTTATATATCAAATTCAATTTTTAGTTATTGTAAAGTTTAAACAAATAATTTAAATCATTTTGATTTGTGAATTATAATGCAAAATTCAATGATAAGATATAGCAAAACCAGTAATCCAAGTTAGAATGATCTTTATCATTTTGTATTATATATATGGTGTTTTAGGTGGAGGGTTATTGAGCCATAATTACTAGGTAGTAATGAAGTTAGCATGAACAATGCAATTTTCAATAGTATGTGTTATTCCTAATGAAGGGTTATTGAGACACAACCCTTCCATTGACATTGATCATTTTATCTATGACCCCCCTCCACCTAACGATTTGACTGGTAAAGTCTACGAAGGTATACATACCCTACCCCCTATGGATTTGAACCTGTGACCTCTTAAGAGGAAACACATGTTCTTAACCATTAGACCCACTCTAAAAGGAATTTCATTGTCCATTTTTTTTCAAATACGTAAGCCTCTATAATCTAAAATTTTAATGGGTCTAAGTGAATACTCCTAGACTATTTGGAAAATAAAAGATAATAATTTGAATGAGTAAATAGTGAATCTTATATTTTTTTGATGTAAGACCATTTTGCTATTTTTTTGATGTAAGACCATTTTGGTAGATACTCTAGCCATTATGAATATGAAAGGTAAAAAATTGAATGAATAAACACCAAATCTTGTGTCTTTTGTGAGCCAAGACTATCTCACTTAACCATGTGCATGAATGCATATTGTTGGTGCCCTATTTTTTAAACTAAATAATTTTCACCCAAAAACATTATGTGATGAAAGTGCCCCTTAATATACATAATAGGAATCTTGTGTAGTATCATTTGAACCTATTTTGTATTTTGTATATACCTGAGAAGTTAGAGTTGATTGTAACATAGTTTCTTTGTTGTAACTATGTATTAGATTTGTAAATATTTATTAGAATAGAAGACAAGGTACAATATATGATGATATTGTATGATGGGTTGATTCAAGGGTACATAAAGTGCAATAATAACCACTATTATTATTAAATACTAAAATATTGTCAGTGCTCCCCCAATAAAAAAGTGAAATAGTACTCCCTAAATAACAAAATGCACTAGTGCATCCCTACTAATAAAGTGAATGAGTGCTCCTTGCAATAACAAAGTGCATCGGTGCTCTATAACATAACACACTAATGCTTTTGATAACCATTATTAATATAAATACTAAAATATTGTTTTTTATTTTATAAGAAATCAAATGCATTGTGGTACTCTCCAATAACAAAGTTATATGGTGCTCCCCTAATAACAAAGTGCACTAGTGCTCCCCCAATAACAAAGAGCCCCGGTGCTCCTCCCATAACAAAGTGCATCGATGCTCCCCAATAAAAAAGTGCACCGATGCTTCCGCAATAAAAAAACGCACTAGTACGCCCCCAATAACAAAGTGCAATGGTGCTTCCCCAACAAAAAAGTGCACCAATGTGCCCCCAATAACAAAGTGCATTGATGTTCATATAACAAATGCACTAGAAAAATAAATTTGTAAACCTAAGAAATTAATTTAAAAACTGTAAACTTTCCACGGTGCACTTAGAAGCCAATACATCCTCAATGAATCTTGCTAAAAGTAACACAATGGTTCATATTATTGTTGGGTGCACCGTTAAAGGGTAAAATTTAAAAAAAAATACGAAATCGAATCAATGAGCCGAAACATATAGTGAAAAATTGGCCATCATAAAGAGCACACCCTTTCCTCGTTATTCTTCTTCAATTCCTTCTTGGCTACAATATTTTACATTTTTGAACTATCATATCCTGTAACAACTGATAGCCAAATATAATGTCCCCGTGTCTGTAAAATTACTTCCGTCCTTCTGCTCCACATCTCATACTTAAAACCATTATGACCATTAAACATTGGTACTCCTTTCTCAGAATAATCCATGTTCTCCTTCCAATGGTTAAACTATTTCCTGAAGGAACCTTCCTTGATACCAATTGTTGGATTACTGAGAGGGGGGGTGAATTAATAATATATCAATTTAATTGTTTTTCAACTAAAAATGCAAGTGTTATATCAATGTAGCATTATCATTCAATAGTTGCAGAGTAAATAAAAAATGAACAAATGAGTAATCACACACATACAAAGTACACCAATGTTTTACATGGAAACCCAAAGTGGGAAAAAACCACGTAATTTTTTTTCTTATATGTATTTAATAATTAAATTAATTGGAAGCACCAAATTCCTTTGTTTTCTAGCTGCAACTGGAAGGAGGCTCCAACCCCCTAGTTTCTTAGGCTACAACTTGAGGGAGGCTCCAACTCCCTAATTCTCTAGCTACAACTAGAAGGAGGATACAACCCCCTATGTTCTCTGACTACAACTGGAAGGTGGCTACAACCACCTGTCTTTGCCTCATCCAACCACCCTGACATATTAGTAGAATGATGGAACCACTCTCACATTATAATGGTGATATATACTGCTGTAAATCTGTACCAATCAATCTACACCAAAAAACTTGTACAAATAATTTGAACCATGCATCAACATGTACCTCAACCTATAATCAACATGTACCATAAACAAGTGCATCAACTTGTTGACGGGCAAAATTGTCCGTCCGTCAACTGGGAGAGTGGAACCGGTCCGGGGTTGTCTAAATAACCCAAGCCGTTTGGAATGGACCACCCTGACGAGTTTAACGGCTCCGTTGGCTGCTCTAAGGTCTTCTATGAAAACCAAAGAGAGAATTGATCTGAGCTAAGTAATCTAACTAAAGTAAATAAAACAAACTAAACTATAACTAAATGCAAGAAACTAACTAAAATAAAGGAAACTAGAGACTAATCAAAAAAAGAAAATGAACTAATATACTAAATGCAAACTACTCTAACTATTCTATCTACAAACTATAAATTACTCTTGTAATAACTCAAATCAACTATCTAATTATCAGCTACAATATTTCTTATTCACAAATGTACATTATGAACAACCTACAGATTTGATTAAAACCCGCAAAACTCATGTATATTCTTCCCTAAGACAGCGAAGAAAATCTTTTTGATTTTTTATATTTTATGAAAAAGAAATAAAAACTACTGAAATTAAACAATCTAATATATTTACTAAAATTAAACAATCTAATATATTTACTGAAATTAAACAATCTAATATAAATCTAATTAAACTACTATCTATATTAAACTACTTATTAAACAATAAACAACAAACTAATTTACCTGGAAACGCTCCAAGTCTGCCCTGTGTAAGATGACTTCTTAAGCTGGTTGGAGGAAGAAATTCACACCGTTTAGTCCTTAAGCTTTTCGTAAACGATTGGCTGTGTTGCTCCTTGAAGTGTTTTATAGGACAAACAAGACATAAAAGAAAATCATAACAATCTTCTGATTATAAATTCCTGCAATAAGGTAAACCTGTTATGCAGAAAAACTTATATATAACAATTTAATCTATGAAGAAGACAAAGATATCATTCACAAAATGAATCAACAACTGTTATGTCTTTTATCTATTTGGAAAAGACAAGATATGGATAATAGTAATAAGATTATATCATTTGAATTTGATTTAGATAGCTAAAGTAATCATAAACCATAAACAAAGTGATATACAAAACATGAAACAAAGTGCTGATATATCGAGAAGCTAAAGCTATGACAAAGCATCAATTCTGCTCCAGTTTGTATCAAAATTACATATCCTTGTTCTCCCACAAATGAGGATGATTATTATTACAAAAATCATAAGTATATATAGGTTTCTCCACAGGGTAAAACATTCCTCTGGATAATTATCAAATAGTTTTACATAATCAGGAAAAAGATCCCAAAATCTCTTAAACTAAGTAACTAAAAATGTATGTGAAATCCTCAAGATACCCTCCAACTACTCATAAAATCAATTGCAATTCGAATTTACCTACAATAGAACACAAAGATCAAATTAGAAAGATATTTGAGTGACAAAATACAAAAAAAATGATCCTATAGACTTAGCTACAGAATCATCTGATTCTGTAGCTAGTCAAAAATAACATACAAGATCAGATAGCAATCAAATAAAATCTTAAAAGAAATCAAATACAATTTTATTTTATTTTCATCATCAAAACAAATTACTAATAATTCAAGTGAAATTATCATTTAGATTAAAAAATATCAAAAAAATGTAATCAAAACAGAGTACAAAATGCTCTGTTTTTAGTCACCATAAAACATGGTCAAACTTTGACATGCCTGTTTTGTATCAAACAAAATTAAGCATTGATTCGAGTCATATGAGATACGATGTAATCGTAATCAATAAAACCATAATCGACCAGAATAGTAATCAAATACAATCAGAATCGAAATCATAATTATAATCGATATCAACTGAAGAGATTTGTTACAGCTGTAACAATATACATAAACCTCATGTCGTTTCAATCAACAGTAAAGATAGGTGAGTTGTAGATTATGCATAAGATTCATTCTGTTGTAATAAAATATGAGAAGTCTTTTACAATATACATCAAAATGAAACATGCGTAACATTTTTGACCAAAAATCACCATCGATTTCAATTGCTGGGTGTGACAGTCAAAATCGAACATCATTGATAACCGTAACCTGGGAAACAATCAAATGAAATCGGGTCTGGGTTAATTATAGAACAAATTATTCATTATGGGCATGATCATTTATGTTTCGCAAATCCATTCGTAACTAAAAATACACTGTCATTCCAATTAAAAATAGAACAGGGTCGATTGATCAACAGGCCATAGTGAATTTGACTGGCTGGGCTTCATATGACTATTACGATTTGTATCAACTCACGATTTGGCAAATATAAAACAAAACCCTTTTTTAAACATAATCCAAATCGTATCCGGGTTGGTCAAAGTCATACTCCAATAAAATTGTAACAGACAACCATCATTTATGTGCATCATAACCAATTCGAATCAAAACATAGATCGTGTTTCAAAATTTGAAATGCAAAATGGCTTGCCTATAATAGATGCAACAAAGCATTCAATCGTAACTAATTTAAAACAATCAAATCCAGAATATGATTACTAGAATCAAAACCAAATCCAACTAAAACTTCAACGATAACAAAATTCGATTTATCAAAACAAATCATATACAACAGTGCATGTTTATGTAACAGAGCAGGTCAATAATGTACACAGAGTTTATGAATGCGCCATATAAATGGGTGAAAGTTATACCAGCGCGGTTGCTGAGGCTATGTCAATTTCGAATTGACAATTGTTGTAGTCGACTCGACATTTTTGAACAGAATTGAACCAGTAGTTCGTTGCTTCTTGTCAGTGGGTTTCCCTTTGATGTTCTGACCGGTGAGTTTTGCCACTTGGTCTTCCAAAGCATGGATTCTGGATTGCAACATCGACACGTCTAGGTAGTACCTCTCCAACCATAAACCACACTGATCGCATGGTGGAACAGCTGATTGAGCAGCAGAGGGTTTCGATGAGTCATCGAGGGTTCCACGAGGTAGTTCAATGCCAAGAAAATTAGGATCATCACGCAGACAAGGTGGTAAATTCTTGACAAAGTCATAAGGAGGTTTGTCACACAAGCCTTCTGAGTAAGGATACTCATTTGTGAGAAAATGTTCAATCTCTGAATCAGAATCTTCACTAACCACGATAGGCTCAGGATTGGCAGAGGGTTTTGGTTTATTTCTCGCCATGCGAGAGATTAACCGAGCGTTTTTATTGCCTTTAGAATTAGCATTAGCTTTAGCTTTAGGCTGTTTGGCTGTGGGCTTAGCAATTTTGACCTGTTTGGTCATAGACATGGGTAGGTTCGTAGGTGGGTCGGGTAGAGGTTTGGGTAGCAAAACATTGTAAGGTACAGGGGGGATAGGTTTGTCTTCACTCACCACAGGTTTATCAACCTGTGGTGGGTTTGAGTCTTCAAAGTCATTACGACTGAGAAAATCACCTCAACTGTCACGACGTAACCCCAACTCATAAACCATAATCATTTTAACTAACCCCAAATGGAAGAGACTGGTATCGGCCTGACTGCATTTGTACCTCTTCGCCATCTTAAACAGACTTCTATGAAGGTAGTGAGGCACATTGAGTTCAAAACCCATAAAAACCATCAATAGACGAAGGTGAAACAAGAAAATGAACCTGTACCTGCCCTCGCAAGTAATGAATTGCTTGATTATCATTAGCAAGTCGTGCCAGCGCTGTTTTAACATTTTTGCAGGCCATCCTTTGTCACAGGGTTTCACCATCCGAGATTGGAAGAGCAATGTCCACGGGACATCTTCCAATTTACAATTTTTAGACCACTTCTGTCCTGTAGCAGGAAGACTGGTTGTCGAGCTAAGAAATTTCTCATTAATCTCCAGTTGCACATCTCCAATTTTGGCTCGGCAACCATCGAATGATAACGCAAATTTCCGAGCCACGATAGGGTTATAACCATCGAATTTCCTTATGAACGGGAGCCACCCGAATTTCTCCAAGTCGCTACAAGCGCCATCAAACATCAGCAGTGCTTGGCAACCGTTGGGATCGACCCTTACGACAGGAGCCATGGCTTCTGTGCATGGTAGGGTTTGGTTTGAACAATACAAAATGCAGGAGAAACACGATAGGGCTTAACAGCTGCAAGCGCTCAAAGGGGAATGAATCAATGTAATACGTGAGAAGGTGGTGGGATTACCACAACCATGCAGTGTATTAATGACTGGGTACAACGTTGTTCAATCAGTAATCATAACGTTTAAAACACATTAATCGACCAACCCAAATCGGTGTATAACCATATCAACGTGCCATCAATCAAATGTAGAACCAAAACCATATGTTATATTCATGCGCCAAGTGTATAGTTCAATCCAACATGAAATCCAACATTAACCAAYGCACCATCGTATTAATCATTAAATCAAAAACAAACGTTTAAACCAATGTTAATCCAATCGTGCCAATGTATAGTTTGAAACTATGATTGTTCAATGTAAAATCAAACTCACAAAACAATGCACCAAGCAACGATTCAAACTATAAAATCGAAACCCAAAAGATTAATCAATGCGCCTTTGTAAAACTCAAACCATTTCCATTTCATATCAAATCAGACTCAATGAATTTGTTGCATAGTCAAATGTTTATATTTCAAAGTTTTTAGAACATTGCAACAAAAGATCTCATATAATCAATAAGTCAAGAGCTCATAGCAATAAGGATCATAGCATATAAGACCAAAAATCAATCATAACCCTTATAGGATCAAATGTARCCAATAAATTTTCATGCTCAATGGCTTATTAATCGACTTGCGCAATCAAAATGAAATGGACATAGTTTGAAAAGATCAYTCCAGCCACTTAATAACAAAYMAAGGGTAGGTGCTTTCCAGAATATCGATGAGAAGATGATAAYADTCCAAATAACGATGGAGGGGTTTTCACACTTTCAGTTGTGAAAACTGAATCGAAAACAAATTGCAATTGTCGCAAGAAATAGATAAATGTCTAGTTGCAAAATGCGACGATGACTTGTCCTTTAGAAGACAATAGGTGTAGGCAGCTTTTTAGGGTAATTAAAAAAAATTAATTGGCTACCAACACAACTGTAATGTACCTCAAATTCACCATAAAAAAAAATAAAATTGTGACATAATTCAATTTCGTTTAAGCTTTAGAATTTAAGAGAAGGTAAGATACATTTCTATCCATAATGACATTATTACACCTGTCTAGTTTACTTCAAACAGAAAATCTTATGTGGATAAATTCTTTCCATAATTCTATCACTTTCCTTAACTTTCAAACTACTCCAACATACTTATATGTATATAGGCAATATCTAAACTTAGGTCAAAGGAACCCTTGAGGTTCAGAGAAAGGATTTAGATGCACAGAGTTTAACCTCTGGGTGGTTGCGCAGGAGAACAGTTGAAACGAACGGTGGAGATGCTTCGGGGAAGAGTGTCGAGATCCTGAGAGCCATAGGATCACACCAAGTTACGAGGGATTTAAGCGCTTAGAAGCACCCCAGGAGAGGAGACGTATGAATGGTGGAAACACTTCATGGAAGAAGTGTCGAAGTTGCGACAGTCATTGGATCTTGCAGAGTAGCGAGGAGATTAAGGTCGAGTGTATTCCAACACTATAAGGCGTTGAATTTTTCTATTTTGGTGTTCTGGGTTTGGAGCGGCAAGTGATTTTGGAGTCATCGTATCGTGAGCTCCTGGTTCACAAAATTGTGAAATGATCGACACCGTTCATCAACAAGGACACGTGGCGAGTGGTCAAGGTTTGGGAAAAATACCGAAAGGTTGTGGATCGTCGATCCAGTGGGATCGTGGTCGTCGGTTCAAGAGGAATCTAGACCGTTGGTCTCTCAAGGGGGGGATTTTAGCATTTTGGAGTCCAAGAGTTCGAAGGACCTAGAATAGGAGGAATGCTTGCATCGCGATTCCTCGAATCGCAAAAAGTTGGTAGCGCTTTGACATTAAGTGCGTGGTCACTGAGTGGTGGTCACGTGGATGGAGGCTAAGGTCAATATAGAACCGTTCAACCCCTTTCGACATTTCAGCGACCAGGAGTTGGAAGGACAAGGAGTCTGGGATTGTAAAAGTAATCAGTGCTACACATTTAATTATGCTTTTAAGTGCAAGGTTGGATCTTCATGACCGCTAGAACAATAGGTATTTTGACTTTCTTCTATGTGCACGTATAAAGGCGTATATTATCATTCTTACTATAGGGAGTTCACTTTAACTCTCCATTAACACCTGTACTTATTTCCACCTATAAGTATGTACATTCCTATAAATTTCTCTAAATATATATAGAGCGATTCACTGTCATAGGTATAGTTTCATCTTGATTCTAGTTTAATAATTGGAAAGCTTAGTTACATGTTACGGTCCTGCATCTTTACTTACAGAAAATATAAACATGCAAGTATATCTACCTAACTTAGATCTCATTCTTACACTCTAGTAGCTTACACATCAAGCATAGTTAACTCGAAGGATGTCATCTTGCTCTCTATGGTTTAAGCCATCAAACAATAGTCTAATTACAAAAATTCAAATACTTAAAGGTGTATGACCTCATGGAAAGCAGAACTCTTAGAAAAATCGTGCTAAAAATCTTCTTAATTAGTTTAATACTTTCATATACAATCATTTTTGTACTTGTCATGCCCTGTACACAATGACTTGTAATATGATCTGTTATTTCTATCCTACCTCTATTCCAAATGAAGATCCTCCATCGTTTCTACCAGTCCATTCATTATAATATTGGAGTTGTTTCTATAAAAAATAATTCCTACTATGTTCCTTATAGTTTTGTGAAAAAACAGAGGTCAATCGGGTTTCAGCGATTAGAAATGTTGAACACAAAAAACAAAAGACCAAGTTGTTTGCCGAATCATGAAATGCGTAAAGAATGTGGGCCCAAAACTTCGGGGTTTCGAGGTTCGGGATTTCATGATTTCAAATTCCAAACACCAATATACAACAACTCCTAAATTGAAAAAATGTGAATGGAATGTGGGACCAACACTTCGAGGTTTCGGGGTTCGGGATTTCGCGATTCCAAATGCCAAACACCAACATACAACAAATCTCGAATTGCGAAAATGTGAATGGAATGTGGGAGCAACACTTCGGGGTTTCAGGGTTTACAAACACCTAACACACAAACAAAATGAAATAAGAAATGTCGAATTGCGAAAATAGATTAGGGTGTGGGCCCAACAATTTCGACTTTTGGTGTTTGGTAAAGAAAAGGAACTTTGCATATATGTAACAAGCAAGTCCCGAATGTTGAAATATCGATTTTGTATTTAATCTCTTTTTAAAAATCACACACTCCAACAAATAAACTCAGAATCAATAAATGACCGGGTTCGTAATTGGTAAAAACAAATAATTACTTTGTTTGCTCAAAAAATAAATTTATCAAGAAATAAAAATGAGTTTACAAACTCAATAACAGAAAAATCATAATCGCTGAGCAAACCTCAAAAACAAGGAATAACGAATTCAATTTAGGGAATGCTTTCAAGCTATCTCACCCTCTGTGTCCAGAATTACAATATGATTCAAGTATTTATGGGAACAAAACTTGCACCTTTGACATTAAGAAAAATTAAATCAAGGTGGTGATGGTATTTGGTGGCCTGCAAAGGCTAAGGCGACCACTGCTTGACAGTAAACCCTCACATCTTGAAGGGTCAAGACGACCACCGATCTGCTGTCATAAACCGGTGAAATGATTACAAACCAACAAGTTTTTCCTATTACAGAAATGGATTATGACACGATAGATTTCTCCCATGGAAGTACTTCAATACAGAATTAACATATACATATCACCAGTATAAATGATTATTTAACAAGGAGAAGGAGAAAATCAACATATCTAAAGTAGTTTTGTGGGAAGGCAAAGGGAACAACCATGTTCCTCCCAACCATAGAATAGGTAGCCAAAATTTCTTGTTTGATTCACCCCCTAGCTTGACCATGAATCCATGAGGGTGAATTTGGAAGACAACTCCTCAGCAATGTCCACAAATTCCAGCAGTGATCCTCTTGCCTCACACTTACTCAACAGTGCTCATAACAACAAGGAAAATCCATAGTCCCTTTTCTCCACTAACTTGGCAGCGTCCTGCCTCCTCACATATGTTATTTATCAATTGCCCAGGTCTTTTCCCTCCCTTGCAAATTTTTTCATCTTTCTAAATCCCCAATTTTTCAGGGGCTTCCAATGGCCAAATCATTGATTTGCCACTTGTAACAATCGACCCAGAGGTAGTTCCAACATGTTCCCCACTCATGGAGTCATGGTCAACTAAATTTAACATGGTTGTTCCATTTGTCCTCCTGCAATTAATATAAAATATTATGTTTTCATACAAGTGTCATAGTCAAATATTTAGTTGGGTCAAATCAGGTCTCTACCCAATAGTCAAAATAATTAATTACAATTACCAAATTCGAAATTCGGAATTGCCATAAATGGCAAAAAAATTCCAAATTCGAATTTACTAAAAATGAAATAAATTTCTAGAAATTTTAAATTTCAAAAATATTTTATTTTTGGGGATGTCACATCCTTTCCCCCTTCAGTAAAACACTATACTCAATGTTTGTTCCTTTCCCATAACAAGATTGGATGAGATTTCCGCAAATCTCCCTCCAACTCCCAAGTGGCCTCCTCAGGACTAAAGTGCTTCCATTGCACCTTTACCTGAGCGATGGCTATGTTCTAAAGTGCTATTTCTCTCCAGTCCAGAATGCGCAGGGGTTCCACCTGCACCAAGTTCCAATCAATCCTATGAGTAGGGTCATGAATATACTTTTTCACTAATGAAACATGAAATACATTATGAATTCTTAGATTAGCTGGAAGTGCAAGTTGATATGCTACGGGTCTAATTCGAGCTATTATCTCGAAGGGCCCACAAAACCTGGGTGCCAACTTGGCACAATTCCCTAACTTCAATGATCTCTTTTGGGATTTTACCTTCAAATAAACATGGTCTCCTACTTGAAATTCCAAGTGCCTTCTTTTATGATCTGCATAGCTCTTCTGTCTATCCTGTGCTTCTTTCAAGTTCTGTTGTACCTTTCTTACCATGTTTTCCATTTCTTGGAGCATCTTTGGTCCAACCATGAGTCTGTCAGCCAGGTTATCCAAACTAATTGGAGTCGTACACTTTCTTCCATACAGTATTTGGAAAGGGCTCAACTTAGTTGAAGTTTGGTACCCATTGTTATATGCAAATTCTACCAAGTGCAGGTAGTCTTCCCACTTGCTTGGTTTTGTTCTTATGTACATGTGAAGCATATCCTCTATGATTTGGTTTTCCCTTTCAATCTGTCCATCTGTTTGTGGATGATAGCTTGTACTTATATTCAAGTTAGTGTTTATCCCTGCAAACAATTCCTTCCAAAAAATGGATGTAAATTTTACGTCTCTATCTAAAATCACCATTTTAGGAATACCATGTAGTCTAAAAATTTCTTTCATGAATATTTCAACAATGTTTATAGCTTTAAAAGTAGACTTTATAGGAATAAAGTGTGCAGAATTACTGAGTTTATCGATTACAACCAGGATAGAATCATTCTGTTTCTGAGTTTTAGGCAAACCTGTTATAAATTCTAGTGATATAGTCTTCCATTTCCATTCTGGTACTAGTAATGGCTGTAATAGGCTGGTTGGATGCTGGTGCTCAACCTTAACCTACTGAAAATATTGGCACCTAGCCATGTATTCTACTGTTTCTCCCTTCATACTAGGCCAAAAAAATAGTTTTCTAAGTGTTGTTATTGTTTTCTGGTAACCTGGATGGCCAGAATACGTTTTCTTATGCACTTCGTCCAAAATTGTTGATTTCAATTATACTAAATCTGGTATGTAAAGTATGTTTTTAAGTCATAATAGTCCTTTCTTGTCGATGCTTAAATCTGGTTTGTCAGAGTTGGCGGTACTGTTTTGTAATTCTATCATTATCTTAGTGTAATTTCTGTCGTTCATACCCGTCGTCCTTATTCTTTGTTCAAGATCACTTTCTTCCCTACTGATGTTTATCTCAAATAACCCATGGACTCTTCTGCTTAAATCGCCTGCTACTTTATTTTCCTTACCCTTGATATGTCTGACCTGGAAGCCGAATTCACTCAAGAAGGCTAGAAACCTTGCTTGTCTTGCATTAAGATCTGGTTGGTTAAACAAATATTTCACCTCGCTATTATCTGTCGATAGTAGGAATTTTCTGCCCATTATATAGTGTCGCCACATTTTTAAGGCATGCATTACTGTTGCCAATTCTAAGTCATGAGTGACATAATTTCGCTCGTGTTCTTTTAATTTTCAAGACTCGTAACAAATCACATGCCCTTCCTGAGTTAGGACACCACCTAGTCCCTCTTTACTTGCATCAACACAAACTGTGAAGTCTTTATCTAGGTCTGCTACCTTCAAAATGGGTGTCGATGTCAATAATTATTTCAGCTTGTTAAAGATGTCTTGACACTTTTGCGACCAGTTAAACTTGGTTACTTTCTTTTGTAGTGACGTGATAGGGTAGGCTATCTTGGAAAACCCTTCTATAAATCTGCGATAATATCCGGTGGTTCCCATGAATGACCGGATATCTTCCACATCCTTAGGTACTGGCCATTCCATAATGGATTTTATCTTTTCCGGGTCTACGATAATACCTTCTGAGGAAATGACATGTCCTAAATATTGTATTTCTTTTTGATAAAAGTCACATTTGTCGAATTTTTTGTATAGTTTGTGTTTCCTTAATGTTTGCAAAACTATTCTTAAGTGTTCATTATGTTCCTCCTCCATTTTAGAATAGAGCAGAATATCATCGATAAATACTACTACGAACTTGTCTAAGTACCAACTGAAAATGTTGATCATCAAGCACATAAATGTGGTATGTTGATCATCAAGCACATAAATGTGGTTGGTGCGTTAGTGAGTTCGAAAGGTATGACTACAAACTCGTAGTGTCCATAGATTGTTTGAAAAGATGTTTTGTTTATGTCCTCATCCTTTATCCTAACTTGATGATAACCGGATCATAAATCCAATTTTGAAAAGATCTTGGCCCCACCAACTTGATCGAACAGAGAATTTATCCTAGGTAAGGGGTATTTGTTCTTAACGGTCATTTTTTTCAGTTGTCTATAATCAATACATAGTCTTAGAGTACCATCTTTCTTTTTCACAAAGAGGAATGGCGCTCCCCATGGTGAGACACTCGGTATGATCTACTCTTTGTCCAACAATTCTTGTAATTGTATTTTTAATTCTGTCAGTTCTGGTAGACTCATTCGGTAGGGTGCTTTTGAGATAGGGGCTGATCCAGGTAGTAAGTCTATGAAGAAATCTATTTCCCTTCTAGGAGGTAATTCTGGTATCTCATCCACAAACATGTCTCTGAATTCACATAGGACAACAAAGTCTTCTAACTTGGGCTTATCTTCTTTTTCTAATAGATTCATCACTTGGATGGCATAAACTTGACATCCCTTTCTAATACATTTCTTGAGTTGCATCACTGAAACTTGTTTGACTGATATCGGTTTTGGTATGCCTTGGGTTGTTCTAACAGTGCCAAAATTATCTTTATAGCTAAGTATCTTTGTATAACAGTCTAGTACTTCTTTGTGTTGTTATAACCAATCCATCCTGATAATCATATCATAATATCCTAGTGGTAGGATGTTCAGATTGGTCCTTATATTTTGACCATCTAAGCTGAACTCAAGATTAGAAATAAAGTCAACTACTTTCCTTTCAGTACCTATTGCTAGTTGTACAAGCCATGATTTTGCGTGCTTCGGTTTCTTAAGTTTATTCGAATCTACTACATTGGGAGTAATATAACTTAACGTAGCTCCAAGGTCAGTTAAAAAAACAATTTGAGTGTCATTGATTTTACTTTCGATTTCTACCACCAAGGACTGGTGGTCATCTTTTCGACCATCTATGGCTACATTTATCTGATGCAGACTTCTTCCCATGTCTCCCATTGTTGAGGCTTCCTGCAAATTGTGAACAACGGTTCTATTTGTTGCAGTTAAATGTGGACATTTCCTCCTTAGATGAGGCTCTCCACACTCCCAATACTTTAATGGTTCGCGAGAATTGTCCCCAAACTTCTTCGTTCCCAAGTTTACCGATTTACCCTACCTTGCGTATTCACATGATTGGAGTGAAAATCCTTCCTTGGGAAACTTTTTGTTGCATTCCGATAAGGAGCTGACTGGTATCCCTTCTTCCGCTGGTTCATTCGATATTTCTTCTTATCCTTCCAGGTCTTGGAAAACTCTACTCGTTGTTTATACTAGTCATAACACATTCATGCTTTCCTGAATACCTCACTCAAGGATTTGGGGTTGTCAAACTCAATTTTGTCTCGGTAGGCCTGTGGTAAACAACTTAAGAATCATTGGATTTTTACCTTATCCTCCCGGATGTACGGTATGAACCTTAGTAGTTCCAGAAATTTATTTATAAGGTCCTCCATCGTCATTTGTCCGAGTGGTAAATCATAAAATTATTTCGTCTTCCTTTCATAATAGCTTTCAGAAAGGTATTTTTTCTTGAAATACTTCTTAAAGTCGGACCATTCCAACTATTTCTCCTTTAGGCCCTTGGCCAATTTCAGGCCCCGCCACCAAATGCTGGCCTTCCCCTTCAGATTGTAGATGGCCATTCTGACCGTCATGTTGCTAGAATAGTTGTAGATCTGGAAGTATTTTTTGATGTCCAACAACCATGCCTCAACTTCTTCTCTTGTCCTAGATTCTCCATCAAAGGTAGCTGGTTTAATTTTTTTAAATTCTCCTTCAAGGTGGTCTACTTGTTTTCTTTTTCTGTCTTGTATAGTTTTGTCTTCAGCTGAAGGTGTCCCTTCAGATGAATTGTCTCCTTTTTCTATTTCCAAACCAGAATTCTTGGAGGCTCTTTTGTTGACCTCTTCATCATGGTTATCATCTTTTGGGATTCTCTTGGTTACTATACTACACAACAGGACTTCATTTATCTCTTGTTGCTCCTGCTGTGCTTTCTTCAATTTTTCATTGTCAGCCTTGAAAACCTACAGTTCAACAATAAGATTCCTCATTGTTTCCAACACCTCCATGGGTGAGCTTCCATCACTGTTCTATCTTGGATCTCCATGAGGTCCTTGCTACAGATTTCCTTCCATCCTGATTTCTACACCCTCTTGAGCTGCCATAATTTACAAAAACAGAAAGGGCTTTTTGTTTGTAACCATAAGATTTATTAGTTTTACATAAATTGGAATAAATACTAAGAAACTAATGTTGCCCTGTTCAGGCCCAGTGTTGTAGCTTTTTCTTTGATACCATATGTAATGTACCTCAAATTCACCATAAAAAAAATAAAATCCATGACATAATTCAATTTCATCTAAGCTTTAGAATTTAAGAGAAGGTAAGATACATTTCTGTCCATAATGACATTATTACACCCATCTAGTTTACTTCGAACAGAAAATATTATGTGGATAAATTCTTTCCATAATTCTATCACTTTCCTTAACTTTCAAACTACTCCAACATACTTATATGTATATAGCCAATATCTAAACTTAGGTCGAAGAAACCCTTGAGGTTCAAAGAAAGGATCTAGATGCACAAAGTTTAACCTCTGGGTGGTCGTGTAGGAGAGAAGCTGAAACGAATGGTGGAGACACTTTGGGGAAGAGTGACGAGATCCTGAGAGCCATAGGATTGCACCAAGTTATGAGGGATTTAAGCGCTTAGAGGCACCCCAGGAGAGGAGACATATGAACGATGGAAACACTTCATGGAAGAAGTGTCGAAGTTGCGAGAGTCATTGGATCTCACAGAGCAGTGAGGAGATTAAGGACAAGTGTCTTCCAACACTCTAAGGCATTGAATTTCGCTATTTTGGAGTTCGGGGTTTGGAGCGGCAAGTGATTTTGGAGTCGCCGCATTGTGAACTCCTGGTTCACGAAATTACAAAACGATCAACACCGTTCATCAAGGAGGACACGTGGCGAGTGGTCAAGGTTTGGGGAAAATCCCGAAAGGTTGTGGGTCATTTATCTAGTGGGATCATGGTCATCGGTTCAAGAGAAATCTGGACCGTTGATCTCTCAAGGGGGTGATTTTGGCATTTCGGGGTCCAGGATTTCGAATGACCTAGAACAGGAGGAACGCTTGCATTGTGATTCCCTGAATCAAAAAAATCTGGTAGCGCTTTGATGTTAAGTGTGTGGTCATTGAGTGGTAGTCACGTGGACGGAGTCTAAGGGTGATCCAGAACCGTTAAGCCCCTTTCAGCGTTTCAGCGACTGGGAGTTGGAAGGACAAGGACTCTGGGATTGTCAAATTAATCAGTGTTGCACATTTAATTATGCTTTTAATTGCAAGGTTGGATCTTCATGACTGATAGAACAATAGGTATTTTGACTGTCTGTTATGTGCATGTATAAAGGCGTATATTGTCATTCTTACTGTAGGGAGTTCGCTTTAACTCTCCATTAACATCTATACTTATTTCCACCTATAAGTATGTACATTCCTATATCTTTCTCTAAATATATATAGAGCGATTCATTGTCATAGGTATAGTTTCATATTGATTCTGGTTTAATAATTGGAAATCTCAATTACGTGCTACGGTCCTGCATCTTTACTTACATAAAATATAAACATGCAATTATATCTACCTAACTTTGGTCTCATTCTTACACACCAGTAACTTACACATCAAGCATAGTTAACTCGAAGGATCCCATCTTGTTCTCTATGGTTTATGCCATTAAACAATAGTCTAGTTATGAAAATTCAAATAGTTAAAGGTGTATGTCCTCATGGCAAGCAAAACTCTTAGAAAAATCGGGCTAAAAATCTTCTTAATTAGTTTAATACTTTCATATACAATAATTTATGTACTTGTCATTCCCTAAACATAGTGACTTGTAATATGATATGTTATTTCTATCCTACCTCTAGCCTGAATGAAGATCCTCCATCGTTTCTACCAGTCCATTCATTACAGTATTGGAGTTGTTCCTATAAAAAATAATTCCTACTATGTTCCTTACAGTTTTGTGAAAAAGCAGAGGTCAATCGGGTTTCGGCGATTAGAAATGTCGAACACAAAAAACAAAAGAACATGTTCTTTTTCAAATCGCAAAATGCCGAAATACTGTGGGCCCAACACTTCGAGGTTTCGGGGTTTGGGATTTCACGATTTCAAATGCCAAATACCAACATACAACAACTCCTGAATTGCGAAAATGTGAATGGAATGTGGGACCCACACTTTGGGGTTTTAGGGTTTGGGATTTCAAGATTTCAAATGCCAAACACCAACATACAACAACTCCCGAATTGCGAAAATGTGAATGGAATGTGGGACCAACACTTCTGGGTTTTGGGGTTCAGGGTTTCAGGGTTTGAAATTTCAAGGTTTACGAACACCTGACACACAAACAAAATGAAATAAGAAATGTCGAATTGCGAAAATATATTAGGGTGTGGGCCCAAAAATTTCGGGTTTCGGTGTTTGGTAAAGCAAAGGAACTACGCATATATGTAACAAGCAAGTCCTGAATGTCGAAATATCGATTTTGTATTTAATCTCTTTTTAAAAATCACACGCTCCAACAAATAAACTCGAAATAAATAAATGACCGGGTTCGTAATTGGTAAAAACAAATAATTACTGTGTTTTCTCAAAAAATGAATTTATCAAGAAATAAAAATGAGTTTACAAACTCAATAATAGAAAAATCATAATCGTAGAGAAAACCTCCAAAACAGGGAATAACCAAATCAATTCAGAAAATGCTTTCAAGCTATCTCACCCTCTTTGTCCAGAATTACAATATGATTTAAGTATTTATGGGAACAAAAATTTCCCCTTCGACCTTAAGACAACTTAAATCAGGGTGGTGATGGTATTTGGTGGCCTGCAAAGGCTAAGGAAACCACCGCTTGATAGTAAACCCTCACATCTTGAAGGGTCAAGACAACCACCGATCCGCTATCATAAAGCGGTGAAATGATTACAAACCAACAAGTTTTTCCTATTACAGAAATGTATTATGACATGACAGATTTCTCCCGTGGAAGTACTTCAATATAGAATTAACATATACATATCACTAGTATAAATTATTATTTAACACAGAGAAGGAGTAGATCAACATATCTAAACTAGTTTTGTGGGAAGGCAAAGGGAACAACCATGTTCCTCCCAACCGTAGTATAGGCAACTAAAATTTCTTGCCTGATTCACCCCCTAGCCTGACCATGAATCCATGAGGGATAATTTGGAAGACTCCTCCTCAGCAATGTCCTCAAATTCTAGTAGTGATCCTCTTACCTCACACTTACTCAATAGTGCTCATAACAACAAGGAAAATCCATAGTCCCTTTTCTCTGCATACTTGGCAGCGTCCTGCCTCATCACATATGTTATTTATCAATTGACAAAGACCATGATAAAATCTCTTCGCTGAAATAACTTCTGAAAGGTTGTATGAACATCAGTGATATGTTTAAAAATGATGTTGGAAAATTTTGTTTGAAAGAAGTCAACTAATCTCGATCTCTGAGTGAAGTTTGTCATGATTATCTTTATCTTTTTACGCTGTCCCTTTTCCGTAAAGGAATGACTTGAAAGGATGTCTCCCTGTCATAGTAAGTTGTTTTAAAAATAAAACATTTCTGGAGATGAATAAAGGACAGTATTTAAAAAAAAAATTCTGATGAGGTCTGAAAAAATACGAGAAAATATCAAGATTTTTCAGCGTCACCCCGCTCAGCTATCCATAAAAGAAAAACAAAATAAAAATATTAATAAGAGCTGTGGGAAGTGATTGTAAACCCGTCGGGATACTGAACAGGTCCGATGGTAGCGGGTAAATGCGAGCATGGCGCCAAGACAACTTCGTCGGGGTTCTGAACAGGCCTGCTGGTAGGGAAGCAATGTCGGGTAAATGAAAATCTGTAAAATTATAAGAAACCTCTTTTAAAAGTCCTTTATTCTAATCTAGAGATTCTTGACAGGATACAGATGTCCGAGTGGGTTAAATGGAAACCCTATCGAGGCTATGGACGCCTACTGGCAGCAGTGGCCATGCCAACAGTATTGAAGATTTTATCATAAAAATCATGACTTGCTGATCTTAAAGACTGTTCTTGGTTTGCATC
>JZKD02S1601519.1:1504710-1524205 GCA_000966675.3 Picea glauca | reverse complement strand
AGATTCTTGGCTGTCTTAGGGCAGCGATCACATGAGTTTTGCAGGTTTTAATCAAATCTGTAGTTTGTCCATAGTGTACATTTGTGAATAAGGAATAACATAGCTGATAATTAGGAAGTTGATTTGAGTTATTATAATCATAGTTAGTATCTTGTAAATATATAATAGTTAGTAGTTTATAGTTAGATTAGTATAGTTAGTTTGAGTTTGTTTTATTAGTTTTTAGTTTCCTCTAATTTAGTTTGATTTCTTTTATTTAGTTGGATTAGTTTATTTTAGTTTGTTTTATTAGTTTCTAGTTTCCTTAGTTTAGATTATTTAGCTCAGATCACTTTCTCTTTGGTTTCCTTACGAGACCTCAGAGCGGCCAATGGAGCCGTTAAACTCGTCAGGGTGGTCCATACCAAACGGATTGGGTTATTTAGACAACCCCGGACTGGTTCCACTCTCCCAGTTGACGGATGGACTGTTTCGCCCGTCAACAAGTTCCAACATGTTCTCCACTCATGGAGTCATGGTCAGCTAAATTTAACATGGTTGTTCCATTTTTCCTCCTGCAAGCAATATAAAATATTATGTTTACATACAAGTGTCATAGTCAAATAGTTAGTTGGGTCAAATCATGTCTCTACCCAATAGTCAAAATAATTAATTACAATTACCAAATTCAAAATTCAAAATTACCATAAATGGAAAATTTTTTCCAAATTCGAATTTACTAAAAACATAATAAATTTCCAGAAATTTTAAATTTCAAAAATATTTTATTTTTGGGGATGTCACATCAACCATGTACCAACTTGTACCATGAACACATGCATCAACCATGCACCGAACCTGTACAAATAACATGCCACAACAACCTTTCCAAACAACTTATGAAAACAACCTGTCTCATCAATCTTATCAACCAAATCAAATCTACTCACCAAGATCAATCACCAAGACAAATCTGAAATATGTTCATCAACCAAGCATAACAAAAAAACTCATAATCATTACCAAGATCAATATGTGCTTCTAATAATATACAAATACAAGTATGCTACATCATCCATAAACCATGTGTCAACAATACTACTAACAAGTGCCTCCAACCATGTACCTAGTATGTACCAATCATGTATCAACTACTCATCAACTACGACTCATCAATATGTACCAACATCATCAACTATACACATCATGTATGTGTCAACTCATCAACTACTTGTCTCAACCATGTACCCAACATGTACCTCAACCAAAATCCCTCATCAATTTCATCATCCAAATCTGATTTGTAAATATGTAATAGACCTGTTGTATATGATCACATACCTGCAAACCTTCCTTAACTTTAACAAAAAGAGACTAGCATTTTAATCAAACTTTACTTTAATCTCACATGACTAGTTTTGGATTAGTCAACAACCCTAACTTGAAATAATCATACATATGTACCTATAATGAATAAAGATATGAAAATAGTACAAAATGTTATTCAGTGTGTTTTGTGCAATTCCTCCAGGTGTCGCTACTTGGATCCTCTCGAAAAAGGAGTTATAGAAAAAATGACATACATTATTGAATTATGGTTTATTTTAGAGAGCTAACTTGTAGAGTGTGCCCCACACAGAATATTTTTTGTAGGGATTTGAAAATTGCACACATAATACTACAGATTGTAATCTAACCAACACATTTGGTATTACTGAATTTGGACCTGTTATGAAGAATTTATGACGTTTTCACCCAAAACACGTGTTTTAGACTAGCTTTAGGACCAACCACATACCCTATTTTCCATGGAGCATAACTCCAAAAATAAAATGACCCACAAGATGAAATTTGTACCATATCTACTTGGATATGTTTCCTCAATGGACTCTCAATTTCATGGTTTGGATCATTCTAGAAAAACAATTATTGTGAAAATGGTGAGATGACTTGTAAATAACATACCTTAGAAAACATCATCAAAAGAATTTATCCTCCATTGAATTTCAACCTTCTTTACTTCACCTTCCCTCTGAAATTTGACTCAGATATCCTTTGGTTACCTCAGTCACCTGTATATATTCAATATTTTCAAGTGTGATTAAAATAAGAGAGACTTTACTCTTATTTATACTTTCATGTAGCTTCATCAAGAGGTTACCTTTTAACCATCTTAATCTACTTTCCTTATTTTAGGGTAAACCCACTTCTAACCACTTGTAAACTTAGTAATTTCTCCATTAACTTTATTATTTAAATAATTTATTTTGTATTCACTTTGAATTATAGTACACTCATCACTTCAATTTATTATTTACCTTCTAAAATCTGTTAAAGCACTTTGACTACTTTGACCTTTTGGGGCTTCTAGATGACCCATGAGGGTTCTCCAACTTCACATGGCCATAAATCTCTAACTGTGATGAGTCATGTGAAGTTCCACATACCAATAGAAATGGAATAACATGTACTATCCATCTATAATAGTCCTTCCTGCAAATATATCAAAACACATACCATTATCCATCAAACAAACTTGGGTCCATTACCCAAACCTGGGTTCTTCTACTTCTCATGGCCATAACTCTCTAACCGTGAGGAGTTATGTGACATTCCACATACCACTATAAATGGAGTTAAATGTACTATCCATATAGAATATTATTACCTTCAAATATATTAAAACTCATACTATTATACATGAAACAACCTTGGGTCCTTTACCCAAACCTTTGTGCTACCATAATTCACTACCGAAATTTATCCAAGGGTTGACATCAATCAATAAGGGTTGACATCAATCTACAATATCACTCTCCAATGGTTGACATCAATGACAACCAAAAATCCATACCAACTGTCCATCAACCTAATCCAACTTTTTGACACATTTTTTTGATAATTATTGTCAGACTCTTCTTGGATGACTAAACTAATCCATTACCCTGTGGTTAATAGGATGTGGAATGGATAAGATTTATATTTTAATCATTGCAAAAAATTTCCATCCTCTTAGAATTGAAATATGTTGCATTATCAATTATTATTTTTGTTGGAAAGCCAAACCTAGATAGAATATTACTTTCCAAAGATTGAATAATGACAACATCAGTGACTTGTCTTGTTGGCACTACTTCAATACACTTAGTGAAATAGTCTGTAGTTGTCAATATCCATTTTTGTTGGGCTGAATAATATGGATGAATCTCACCTATAAAATCAAGTTCTCAATGCCTAAACAATGCTTCAACTAAAATTGGTTTCAAAGGTAAGGGAAAAAAAATCATTTTTCCATCAAAGATATGACATTCATGACAACTGGAAACCTACTTGTATACATCAAAGAAAATGATAGGCCAATAAAATGAAAACTAGACACCTCCTTGTATACATCAAAGAAAATGATAGGCTAATAAAAACCTTCTCTAAGTATCTTATGCACCGTGGTTTTCCAATAGTGGTGCCCTCCATAGTTATCCTTATGAAACTATTTGATAGATTGTTTTACCTCATATTCTAAGAAGAGATATAGAAAAAAACCCCCTAGATCTTTCCAATATAGAGAACCATGAAGTATACAAAATTTGGATGCCTTTAATTTCAAAAACCTAGATTTGGTTTTTCTTAGTTAGATTGTAAATTTTTTAGAACATATATGATGTCAACATACCATGGATATTCAAGAAATTTATAAGATACCCGTGTTGTTTATTCCTCCTTTGAATTTTCTTACAGATCTACAATAAAGTTTATCCCCAACACATCATAATTTGACTATGTCATTAGTTTGGCAAGTCGTTTTCCTTTGATTAGCTTTGTAGGCTTTATCTCCAAATCATATTCCAACATAATAGATATTCATTTGCCTCTTTTTCCTTCAGGGTCTAACTGAGTTAGAATATATTTCACAACATTATTGGGCACAAAAGAAACAATATGGGAATGAAAAATGTATATTCTAAATTCTTTCAGGGTTTTTACCAATGCATATGCTTTCTTCTCCATGATGTTGTACTTTAATGGGGAATATATTAAAGTTATGTTGTAGAAGGTATAGGCCTTTCAAAATTATGTTCATTATTTTGTAACAAGAGCCCTACAATGGTGTGCTTTGATGCAAAATAAGATAATATGAAGTCCCTTGAATAGTCTGGACTAGCTAATATTGGTGCCCTGGACAATGATACATTTATGTCCTCGAAGGATTTTCTATATTATGGTATCCATTTTATCTCACTTCCTTTCCTCAACATGATGTTAATGAACTTTATGATTTCTTATAGATTGGGAATAAACCTCTTTAGAAAATTCACCCTTTCAAGAAAAGACTGTACCTCCTTTTTTCTTCTAGGAATATCAATTTTCAGAATTGCATCTACCCTATTGGGATCTATGTTTATTCCTTATTTTGAGATGATACGACCAAGCATATTTCCCTCTTTCATTCCAAAATTGGACTTTTGGGGATTTAATGAAATTCCAAATATCCTACACTTATTAAATACTTTTTTCAAATGTTGCAAATGCTCATTATCTGAATTTGAAAAAACAATAATGTCATCTAAATAAACAACAATTAACTTATGTTTTTCGTCAGAAAAATCTATATCCATATCTCTTTGGAATGTTTCCCCTGCATTCATAATCCCAAATGGAATCTTGGGATACATGAATGTGCCCTAGGGTTTTTTGAAGGTTTTCTTCTCTCTATCATTAGGATGCACCATGATCTAGTTGTATCCAAAAAATCCATATAATATTGGCATTTTTTGTGACCCAACCACTTTTTGCAAAATGTATTCCATCTTGGGAAGAGTATAATTGTCTTTGAGGGAAAGCCTGTTCATATTCCAAAACTCCACACACATCCTAATTTCACTACTTTTATTTCTGACAAGAACTAAGCTGGCCAACCATTTAGAGAATATCAAAGATAATATGATCTTGGCATAAAAAAGTTCTCTTACCTCTTTCTCAATAAGTGGCAACAACAAAGGATTAATCCTTCTCAATTTTTGTTTGAATGGTTTTTAGTCATCTATAATTGGAATGGGATGTTGAATAATATTTGTGTCATACACCTTCATATCTTCATAGCTCCAAGCAAAGACATCTGGAAACTCCCTCATTAGGTTGATATATCTCTCTTTGATTTCTGGGATGACTGATTTGGACAGTCTGATGATTTTAGGTTCTTCCTTAGTTCCAATATTTCAATACTCTATTTCATCATCCTTTCGAGTGACTTTGGGATTATTTCCCACATAATTATTGTAAAAGAGTTTTTCTAGTGGAACCAAACCCTTAGGGATAACATTATTTTTGATTCAAACAATGTCCTTACGAGCAATTTGATTTAGGAAAATATGTACATTCGCAGACATGTCTGCATCTTCTTACCGATCAAAGAAATTTTCTTCATCAATATTTGTGTTGGCAAGCTCATCATTCATTCAGAGAAACGTTATCACCTATTTATCATCCTCAAAAATCTACCAATACTTGATATTATCAGGTACTGATGGTCTATGCTTGACTTTGATCTCAAATTTTCTATTAGGAAATATGGGAATATTGAAAACAGAAGATGAAGTATCTAATGCATCAACAATCAAATTTTGTCCTCTTGGAATCACTGAAAGGTTATATTCTAAGAAATTTTCAAGCTCATCAAGAACTATATTTTTGTATGCCCTCATCCTAGGATGTTTAGTTTTATAGATTCCCTTAACCTGATTAATCACAAGCTTAGAATATCCATGAACAACTATTATTTTTTCTCCCAAATCTTTCAAATTAATCAACCCCAAGCTCAATGCCTCATACTTAGCCATATTTTTGTACAATCAAAAGAAAATTTATGAGAGGAGATTTTTTAACCTGATTTTGGAGGGATAATCCAAACACCTACTCCCAACTCCTTATTTACTAACAACTCAATCAAAATTCATATTCCACATTTCTTCTTCCTCATTATTTCATTGATCTGAAATTTTCCCTTCTTGCTGATGTTCATCTTCTTTCTCCGGAAGTTTGAGAAAATTTGGATCATCTTCTTCGAAGAAGAGATCATTATAAAAAATTGAAGAACCAACCTTAGTTTCAATAGAATAAATAGGATGATTATTGGGTTTTATTTTTCTACTAACCATGTATTTAAATAATATTTCCCTCTATATCATCCTTTCTCATCCAAACACTGGTATAGTTGCATAAGACATATCCATTTATAATGTACCCTTCAATTTAGCATCTCATGACCTTGATAACAACATGCTGAAATTTGAAGGGATGTCAACAACTACTACATCCATAACCACATTGTTTGATGGGGTTTGAGATAAAGACACAATTAAGTCTTTGATTAAGCCAAAAAAATTTACCTTCCTTGAATCAAAAGAGAAAAAATATTTATAAGGTATGGTGATGTCTAAACCTAGTTCATCCACGATCACCTTCGGCACCATATTATGAGATGCTCCTGAATCTAGCATTTCATTGTGTAAATTCATATCATCAACTTTAAGGATGATATAAAATGGAGGCACATCACCATTGTCACCACATTATTCCACCCTAATACCAAACAAGATTGCAGGATGATCATATTGCACATTCAGAGTATGAGATGCTTCTTCCATTTTCAACATTTTGATGATTTGAATTATATATTCAACATTTATGATCATCTCATTAAAAGGTACATAAATTGTTATCTTTTCCATATCACTTTCAAAACAAAAATAAGACTAATATCTCTCTACCTCTTTGATGATTGCATCCCTTTTTTTCTATGGGACCTTCTTTGGGGGATCCTCTTCTTGTTTATCTTTTTCTAGTGCATATTTTGTGGGATTGTCTTTTTTCTACTGACTTGAAGAGGGTAAATTATCCTGAGGATCTTTTGGAGTATTCCCATTTTGAGGGTTTGCAAGAACCTTTCTATTTCTAAGATTATATTATTCTGAATCTGCATGATAGAATTTTGATACCACTTATTATACTCCTTTGTTTCCACTAATAACATATCATTTTATTCTTGTATAAACTTTTCTATTTCTTGAATAAATTTATCATGTTATTATTTTGTTAGGAATACATTTGTTTCAACAACATCATAACAATGTATGTTATCTTTGAGTGATTCCTCAAAATTTTCGTCCACATAGTTATTTTGGAAAGGGAGTTTTATTGGTTTATCACCTTGATTTCTTTGGCCTCTCTATCCGATTTGTGTAATTGATAGCCTCCTGAAATTAGGATTCCTGAGTGGAAATGCAGTTTCATCTATGATGGAATGATTTTTATCTAAGGACATCTTTTCCACCAGTTTTTCCATAGTTTTTACCATCAGATCAAATTTTGCATCTGATGACTCGAAAGTTGAAGGGTGTGCTTCTTCTTGGTCCTTGTCCATGAAAGTTTCAGGATTATATTGAATATTACACGATTCCATCAAATTAAACACTACCTCAATTTCATCATTCATCATGTCATATAATGTAGTAGATCTCCTTTCTCTCAACAGTAAATCAAAATCACTATCAAAGGCATCAACATAGAGAATTTGTGTAGCTCCAGTAGGGGGATTTACTTCAACTGGAATTGAACTATAAACCTTCATGAATCTGGTTGAAAAATCTTGAACTGTCTTAATGGGTTTTCTTTTCAAATTATTGTATTGAGTCAACAATTATAGACCATTTTTATTGTCTCCCCATCTTGCAAGAGAGATTTTTTCAAAAGCTGTAAAATTAAAAATTATTGCTACTGAGAGTGCCTTGAACTAATTTATGACCTTAAATGAGAGTCTCTGTGCAGAAAACCTCATTTTAACATATTCATCGTCTACCTCCTCAAGTTTTACAAAATCATTAAACCATTCTAAATGTCGTTGAGATGCAATTGAGAAGCTAGGGCAAGTGGATCGAATATTGTTGCCATGATTCTTAGAGGAACTTGGCATGGTTGTACAATCTAAGTGGGAATAACTACAGTTTGAATAGGAATAGTATGAATAAAGGATTGAAACTTCTTATCATCAAACACAATTCCAGTCAAGTTAGACTCTGACTTGGATCTAAACAAAGTTTGCTCAAATTAAATGTCAAAGTCAATATCATCAATTCTCTTTACTCTATCTTTAGGAAATGATGAAATTATATCCAGAAAAATACCTATGTGTGTTTCCTTTTCTTTTCTCTTCTGTAGGATCTTGTGAGGATAAACCACAAATGTTGTAGGTTCTAGATTTGGGTTTCTCCTAGTGTGAATCTATTTTGGATCTAGTATTTCTCAATGATATTACTTTTTTCAACTGATCTTCAAAAATAAAGTTTCCAGGGTAAAGTTTTTAGCCAATATTACGTTTGACCCTCTCTTACCCTCAGGAATTAGATCTAAAACTTTGTCATTATTTCCTAGGGATAATTTCACTTTCATCCCCAACAACAACGCCAAAATGTTATCACTCTATAAATTTATTGGATGAGGAAGAAAATCACAAAGGTAACCACAAAACCACTTTAGAACTGAAACTAGCCCTTTCAGTTCAGAGAGGGATCTCTCTTATCACCTAGTCTCTGAAAGATAAATTTTATCTTAAATATCAATGCCTAGATCTTCAATAAACAAATATATTTATAAATTTGTTGGAAGGAAGGATGATGAATCCATTGGGAATGGAGTCAACTTTGAAGCAAATGGAACTATTAGTGACTAGTTTATATAACTATCAAAGAAGCAGGGTCTAGGTAGATGATAATATTGAGTGAAAATATTGTTGTTGTATAAAGGAAGAAAGAGAAAACAAATAACTATAATCATAGCACCAACTTGGAGGAATTCTCATTAAGTTAATAAGAAATTACAATACTTCATTGTTTAATCTAGAGCATCAATACAAGATGAATTATAGACCATAAATATCCAATTTAAGTAAATGAAGGTTGTAGATGAAATGAAAAGAGAAAAAATAAATACATACATAAGAAATAAACACACACTTCATATCACTACCACAAGAATCTCTTGTATGAATAGAACTTTACTTATTCAGTAATATTCCATTAAAATGTAGATAGATTAAAAAATGCTCAAGAGAGTTTTCCTCCACGCTTCTTCCAACCCTTTGTAAATTTAAAATGACCCAATATAAAGGAAAAATTCATCCCTAAGACAAGGAAGTTGAGCTTCAACCGCTTTCCTTCATTTTTGGATCTAGTTACATTAAAATATGAACAAAATCAAAACTTTCATTTAAAAATAGAAGTTTGTTTTGACCATATTAAATACATAACAATATTTCAAAAAATGAATAGTCTTCATGCTGCTTTCAAACTTTAGGACTAATGTGAGCCACTTAGTATAGATGGAGATGATTTGAGGCTGATTTGAATGACTGACCTAGCTCCCTGGCATGTTGTTGTATATCATTGTGCAACTGTGAGTTACAACAGTTGCGTAGCGAGTTTACACAACGATTTTTTTCTTCAGTTCTCATCATGCAGTTGGCTACTACAAGGTATCTAGAGGCCAACACTCACCATTCTATCATTCCAAATTATATGTTGAACTGTAGAAACATAAAACTCCATTCCAAACATTACACTTTACTCTAAACTTCAAAAACTTAACTCTTTCAGAGCCATAAAACTTTAATCTTGACATCCAGTTAATAACATACATAATATATATTTTTGATGAAGCTACTATATTGTTTTCAAATCGTGCCGAGCATACAAACTTCATTTATCATAGTTAGAAACCCATTTCTACATCAAATGTATCCTTAGAGAATTTGTGTAGCATGATATCTCTACGCAAGTTCTGTGCATTGTTCTATTCTAGACAAAAATTATCTCAAAATGTTTTATCCCTTTACCGATCAAAAAGACAAAACTGGAAAATTTGAATCATGGATTCTATACTTCATCCACCTCTGCAAGAAGGTCCAAATTTCCCCTAGCTTCATCATCAACTTCAATTTGTTTCATCCTTCTTTTCAGATCCCTATTTTCTTTCCTCAATGAAAATGTTTTCCTATTCAGATTCTTCACTTGCGTGTGCAAAGGTAAATATGTTCTTAACCTTTCCTAGGCATTGGAAATAGTTTCATGGGAATTCAAGATGGTTGGTCCACACTCATGAAGGTGTTTATCAAATTTTTTATTTGTTGTTTTGTTCTCTTCCCTGAGTTGAATGATCAAATCCTATGATTCAATTAATTGTTTGTTAAGCCTTTTGACAGTTCTCTCACCTTCTCCAGGTTATGTATGTGTAACGAACCTGCTTAAATAGATGTATAGGATTATTAATTATAATTAATTTAATGATCTAACTATCCTAAAAGTTAGCTAAACAATAATTATTTCTTAAATAACATTAACTAATTAATTATTATTAATTACTTGTTCATGACTGTCAAGGATTAATTAATTATTAATTGACTCATTAATTAATTAAGTAAAGAATTAAAGGGATTAATAAATTATATTGTTTAAATAAAATAAAAAAAGGTTATGTATAAGGAAGGGATAAGGGGAATTAATAAACGGATAAGGAAACATGAATAATGGGATAAGGGGCATTAACTACGAAAGGATGAGATAATTAATAAATGGATATGCAAAGTAATGAAGGAGGGGTAAGTCAGTGAAGGGGAAATATGAGCGGAGGAGGTTACGAAGAAGGGGATCATTCTATGGGAGATTATTATTCATTTTGGGGAAGTTTTCTCTTGGATTGCATAGAGGAGAGTTAGAGTTCTGTAGTTGGGAAGGGTTAGTATAGGGGGCACCATTTTGCTGGGGGGTTTTGGGCACGGGGGTGAGGATATCTATATGGTATCCTGGAGCTAGGTAGTTGTCCTAGTTGGCAGGGTGGATACTCGCTTTTAGGCAGAGTTGGTCTGTGGATTCGAGCTGGGCAAGGCAGCAGCTGGAAGGTCAACAGGACAAGCGAAAAATAGAGGGTTAGCATCAGACCCAGGTATTTAAAATTATGTATTTGTTTTATTCTGTTATAAAATTAATATTCGTTGTTAAATTTAACTTGCGTATGTGCTAAATTAAAAGGAATTATTGAATTTTCTGAAATCAAGTAGCAGTTATTGTTTTGTTTGATTAATTATTTGATGTTAAATTAATATGACCACTACAAATGGTATCAGAGCTTTTGTTTGAAATCTGGGCCTGAGGGCCAATGCTCCAATCTGTAGCTCCAGTCCCACCTAACCTGCAAACCAAATGCATTATTATTTTGATTATATATAAATAAATCTAAATATATAAACAATATGAATTGAAAATGTAAAAAACAAATTTACCAAAGTAAAAAAAGTGAAACAAATTTAGTTTGGGTTGGGCAATGCTTGAAATTTAAGGTTGTTTTGAATGCAAATTGATCTACAAGTCATAGGATAATCCTCTATTTGCTCATCTACCATAAAACAGATTTGAATACAAAAGAATCCTTTTTTCTTCCCTCAAAACACAACATTAAGATAGATTGGTAATCATTTAGTGCATGAAAACAAATGCAAAATTCTAAGCAACAACACTTAAGGTTTCTCAAGACTCTAGAATTAGTATGCAATGCACCTTACGTCCCTGAGTCATAATCAGTCCAGGATATTCATATAGTACACAACGTAATTCTTCAGCAAGAGTATTCCAAACCAAGTAATAAGAGAGGCGAAAATTCATGGAGTTGCGCCACTGTCAAGTCGCCATCACCCGAGATTGAGGTTGTGTTGAAAACTCTATCCAGAAGTCGGGATAACTTCAGCCAATTGATCAATTGGTTGATGGTACATGGTATGTATCAGGATTGGAAATAGAAGATGGAGCTGACATATCGGGATGCCAAAATCATCGGGTTTAAAGTTAAAAAAAATATATTAAGTACTGAAGTTTACTCATAACGAATTATTGTTGTCCATCCATGCGCTGTATTCATATATCCATCGGCCCATATCCTGTTGTTGTGAGAAGGAAGGTGTAGCAAATTGTTTGCCACTATAGTACACCAGGAGTCCCAAACAAAACCCTCAAGTTGAAGGTCGCGACCATTAAAGCTGGAAGTTTATTTTGCGGTGTAATTGCTGTCACATAATAGGATAACTGATGCGATACTATCCTCCCATTGGAAAGAGACTGGGAACCCATAGCATGATAAAAATTCCCGTAGCCAGTAGAGTTGTTCCCTTAACCTAGTAACCATAAACCAACAATGATAGCAGCTAAACAAGATATATAAACTAGCAGTAATAGTATCCAGTAGTGTCACCAAACCAGCATGCAGTATCGTCCAACAATAACAATAAACAATAGCAGGTATCCCTACAACATCGCAATATGTTGACAGCGCAGCCAAAGTATCGCTAGTCAAAGCACAACCCACACCAACAACAGGCTTATTCATCTTCCTAAGCCTATTGACTTGACTAACAAGAACAATCATCCTCAGATCCTTAAAACTCCCTATGTGACTGATCCCACAGTGTTTCACCCACAGATCATTCATTCCCAATATCTCTTTCCCATACCTCTCAGCCTAGAACAAATTAGAATTCCCCTCAAATGCACTAACAATATGATCATTATCTATTTCAGGCAAAACCCATTCTTTTTACTCCAAACTCCTAACCCATAAGGCCAGGTGGTCTTTCCTATTCTAGAATCAAAGAGGTTTCTCTAGTATTTGCCGTTGTACCTTTTTAACACATCCATGTCATGTTGTACGTCCAAAAGGGCCCCAGAGCGACTCCTATACACGACTTTGTCAAGAGAATACTCTTCATTTGTCTTGGAGCCTGAATAGAAGGGTACATATTTCGCAGAGAAACCCTGGCTCACACCGGTGCCGAGAACCCTATCTTCTTCCTTGATATTCTGATCACCATGCCTCCTCCTACTGCCTGTGTCATTGCTTTCATAGGGTGCTGATTTGGCTTCTTTCTCGGGGTTTGTTGAGACTGCTTGTGATTCAGAGCACACAGAACCAGGGTTTCGAAGATTAAGGGTTGTGATTTTCGAGCCTGGGTTGAACCATCTTTGCATGTGCTGAAAACCCACTTGCCTTCCTGGCTTGTACTGAGAACCCATTTTCCATTCTTGATTGGATTGAATGCCCACTTGCTGCTTTGGAGAAACAATGCTCCCTGCAACATTGTCGAGCTTGCCATGGCCATTGCAGAGCAAACCCAATAGCCAATAGAGTTCTAATGGGTTGAATATACACTGAATATATGATATGAGATCTTTGCAAGTCGAATGCCAGTAATACAAATATCGTTTGGGTTTTTCAAAACCAACCGCATAGAAGGATTGCAAGGATTTTTTTTATTCAGAGTCCTGGTTGTAATTTTAGTAGGGATATGTTTTGATTTTTTATTGAACACTTGAAAGGGTTTGGTCGAGGAGGATAAATATCGTCGAGCCACTACCATGCACAAATCCATGACCAAAACAACACCAGCACACATGAGGCCACGAAGAGGAGTCTCGAAAAGGATGAGCATGGTGATGGAGGGGCACATGGGCCTCATGCGAGGACCCTCCGCCCACATTAAATTTGTTTTTTTTATATTATTCTTATTTAGTTTTATTTTTTTAGTTTTCATTTTGGTTAAATTGTTAAGATTTTAATTTAAATTCAACGAAAAATTTTAAATGTTTTGATTTGAAATTGATATTAAATTTAAACAATTAAATTTTAATTTAATGTTAAATTCTAAATATAATTTAATTTAATGTTAAATTTTAATTTTTAATAAATAGAATATAATTTAAATTACATATAGTTAATTTAGAGTTTAAGTTTTATGATTAATTAATTGTATGATTAATTGATCATGTTTTAATTAATTAATTATGTTTTAAATGATTTATAATTAATTTGGTTAAGTTAAATTCGTTAAATTCTTAAGTTAAATTGTTTTAAATTAGTTTAAAATTTTAATTAATTTCATTTAATCAGGTCTTTACCCATGCTAATTTAACCAAATTAATTAAGTATTTTGTCTTTTTAAATGAGTAAAAAAAAAAAATTGAATTATTAAAGGGTTTTGAACCTGCGACCCCCACCAAGCGAAGCGCCTTAAAAAGAACACTAACACCAACGCGTCCTCATAAGTCTTTACAAGTAAATTATTTTATTTATTTAGAAGAATGGTAACATTGTCGGGATAAGAGTAGTATTATTATTAGGAAGATACAGTATGAATATTAAGACCAACTAGCTTATTACCTAACCTATTGATTCAGAGCCAGCTAACCGAGTTGAATCATAATTAATGAATGCACTAGAAATCAAGGTAAAGGCTTATTTGGCGTCGTTGATCCTTGTATCCCAGATATAAACTCCAATTGTCCAAGTGTTAGGTTCACAATACCATACACACAATTCGTCGAGTCGAGTGCCAAGTCCCTCCACTCCATTCCACTAGTCAAAGTCAACACTAAATCTCAGTGCAGCATTCGACAACGCCAACACTATGCACCAGGGAAAAGCTCACGAGTCAGGCACCGAAGGATATTTAGTTGTAAGAGCAAAGTTAAAAGGACTTAGACTAGGACAGGCAGGGAGGAGGTGGCATATGAACTAGGTGAGTAAGCATAGGAAATTGGCGAGTATGGCGCAAGGCTAGCATAGCTACAGGGCAAGGGAACCAATAGTTTTTTTTTATATGGACAAAGAAATCAAGCTTAGACACTTAATCCTAACCCTAACCTAGCCAATCCCCTAAAGGAGTAATGTCTGTTTACAGACAAGTAAAGAAAACTTATGCCTAACCCTATTTCTAGTTTAAGTAGCAGCAATTTGAAACGTCCTGGAACTCACCCTGACAACTTTGGGGTGATGTAGGTTAAAGGATATAGGATGGTCAGGACTCAAGGGAGTTGAGGCAGGGGAGAGTCGTCACAAGAACCACCAACACCACCAACGCCACCACCACCATCGCCCGAAATAGCCCTCATACTGTGCTCGTTGGAAGCCATCAATGAGACTTTAAAGGGGCGACAACCGACAGGGACTAAAGTGGAACCCCCACCGTCTGAAACGGGTAATCCAGAAGCATCAATGGATTCGGGGGGAGGACCTCCACTAGAAGACATCACTCGAGAATTGTAGAAGATCAAACTTCTAGAGTTTGTCAGGGGTCGTGCCAGTGAACGCGCGAAAGCATGGTTAGAAGGCATGACAAGGTGTTTTGACTTAAGGGATTATGTGTCCAACTCAAAGGCAAATATCACCATTTTTCAGTTAAGAGACAATTCCTTGAACTAGTGGGGCAACCTAGAAAGACAACTGAACCTTACCCCAGACACAATATCTTGGGAAATTTTCGAGGAGAGGTTCCGAAGGAAATATCTACCAGCATACTACGAGGAACAACATGTAGGGGCATTTCATGCCTTAGTACAAGGAAACAAAACTGTAGAAGAATATGAGATCAGATTTATGGAACTGGTCAAATATGTTTCGTATATGGACAATGACCAACGAAAGGCAGAGCACTTCATCTATGGATTGAAACCTAAGATAAGAGCTATGGTGTGGATGTGGAAACCGTCTTCAGTAGTGAAGGCGATGGAAAATGCCTGTTATGCAGAAGAACACATGAACTTAACTAGGGGTACAAGACTGACATTTCCGCATCGTCCTAGATTTGTAGGGAAGGCCCCGAGGACATTTCCTAGGGGAGGGGGCTCAAGGCCACCACCATATGATAACATAGTCGCTCCAAGGAAAATATCCGCAGGGATTTCAATGGCAGTGAGTGCAGCATCTCGTTCATCGCCAATGGTGCAGACAGGTCCGCGACCATCTCAGGGAACAACGAGTAGGGGTAGGGGTTCTAGGGGAAGGAACTCATTTCAGAGATAGTCACATAACAATGCATAGGTTCAATCTTGTGTTACCTATTGGGGGTGTGGAGGACCCCATTACCATCATGACTACCCAGAGTTACAATTAGGGTTCGTACATAGAGAAGGAAAGGCACCGATGGGGAGAGCAAGTAGTAGCCACTAGATTTACTCAGCGGTTAATAATCGCCAGGCCGAACATCAATCCACGGTGGTGGAGTCATCAGGTACGCTAAATCATATCAATGTTAAGATTTTGTTTGATTCTGGTGCGACAGATAGTTTCATTTCACCATCTGCATTAGAAAAGAGTGGTTTGGCAACCTACGAGCATGATGACTTTAAACAAGTCGAGATGGCTTTGGGGGAAAAAAAAGCAGTAGGACCTAGTGTTGATAATTGTATAGTAGACCTGGGAGTGTGTACTACCAGGTTAAAGGTATACGTCACTACTCTTGGGGCATATGACCTAATCATTGGAATGGATTGGTTAGCAGCTCACCAGGCTTTGGTAGATTGTTTCGCAAAGAGGGTGCTTTGTGTCGACGATGAAGGAAGACCAGTAGAGATCCAGGGTGTACAAATAAAAGTGTCATTATGCTTTATATAAACTATGAAGGTTAAGCGATGCTTGAGGCAAGGGTGTTTATTGTATGTAGTGGAAGTAGTGAATGAAAGGAAGGGACCCTCATTGGATCAGTACTCGATATTGTCAGAATTTCAGGATGTTTTTTCGAACGAGTTACCAGGGTTACCTCCTGAGAGGGAGCTTGATTTTACTATTGAGCCAAAACCTGGTGCAGAACCGATCTCCAAGACTCTGTATTGGATGACAGCGCCGAAACTTTGTGAATTGAAAATGCAGTTGAAAGAGTTACTGGACTTAGGGCTAATAAGGCCCAGTGTTTCACCCTAGGGCATGCCCGTAATTTTTGTAAAGAAGAAGGATGGATCCTTACGACTGTGTATAGACTACAGGGACTTGAACCATTCTACAGTGAAAAATAGGTACCAAATGCCATGAATATATGACCTCTTCGATCAGATGAAAGGAGCAACAGTATTCTCAAAGATTGATTTGCGATCAGGGTATCATCAGTTAAGGATTAAGGAAGGTGATATCCCAAAAACTGCCTTTCGAACTCGGTTTGGACATTACGAGTTTGTTGTAGTACCTTTTGGATTGACCAATGCACCAGCAGTATTCATGAGCCTCATGAACGGCATATTCCGGAAGTACTTAGACCATTTTGTACAAGTCTTTCTAGATGACATCCTCATCTATTCCAAAAATGAAAGAGAACATGAGGAACACTTATGAATAGTGTTGTCCTGCCTTAGAGAGAACAAATTGTATGGGAAGTTGTCGAAGTTTTCATTCTTCTAGAAAGAGATCCACTATTTAGGTCATATCATTTCCGGCGAAGGAATCTCTGTGGACCCAGAAAAGGTAAAGGCCATTATGGAATGGCCAATGCTGAAAAATGCCCATGAGGTGAGGAGCTTCATGGGGCTAGTAGGTTATTACTGGATATTTGTAGAAGGATTCTCAAAAATAGAGAAACCCATCACCACCTTTCAATGCAAGGGGGTCAGGTATGATTGGACAGAAGAATGTGATAGTGCATTCATTGAGCTTAAGACGTTACTAACTAGTGCGCCAATTCTACGAGTGTCGGATATGGAAAAGCACTTCATAGTTTGCACGGATGCCTCGAAGTAGGGATTGGGGGCTGTGCTAATGCAGGATGGAGGAGTGATAGACAATGCATCAAGAAAGTTGAAGAAACACAAAGAGTTATACGTGGCTCATGATTTAGAGTTGGCAGTTGTAATGCTAGCTCTATCTTGTGGGGCGAAACTTTGAGCTCAAAATGAAACATCAAAGTTTAAAACATATCTTCACTCAAAGAGATATGAATGCCAGGCAAAGGCGATGGAGTGAGTTTACGAGTGAGTATGATTTTTGTATTTTGTACATCAAGGGAAAGGAAAATGTGGTTGCAGATGCCTTGAGTAGGAGACCATGTGTCTTCTCCTTGGTAACCTTAAAGGTCAATATGAGGGAACATGTGTTGACACAACTCCAACGAGATAGTTGGTATTTAAAGGTTACTTCAAACCTCTAGAGCAGGAGGTAGTTAGACCCATAGTATGAAGGATATAGTCTAGAAACAGACAAACTGTTAAGATATCGAGGAAGGATGTACATTCCTGAGAATGGGGATATTCGAAGCATCATACTAAAGGAATCCCATAGAGCACTTTATTGTGCGCATCCAGGTGTGAGGAAGATGTACGCAGATATGGGGAAGCTCTTCTTCTGGGTAGGCATGAAGCACGATGTAGTCCATTTTGTCACCAAATTCCTAGAGTGTCAACAAGTGAAAGCTAACCACCATCACCCGGTAGGCCTCCTACAACCACATGATGTTCCTATGTCCAAGTGAGAAGTCATCTCTATGGATTTTTTTGTGGGGTTGCCACTCACATCTCATAGACATAATTCCATCCTTGTGATAGTGGATAAGTTAACCAAGAGTGCTCATTTTATTCCAGTTAGAGACACTTACGATGTCACTGATGTGGCACGTGTGTTTGTAAGCGAGGTTATCCGTTTGCATGGGATACCTAAGAAGATCATTTCAGATAGGGCCTCCAAATTCACTTCTAGGTTATGGACAAGTTTATAGTCAGCGTTGGGGACTCAATTGAACTTAAGCACAACTTATCATCCTGAAACAAATGAGAAAACTGAGAGAGTAAATCAAGTCATGGAAGAAATGCTTAGGATGTATGTAATGGATAATCAAACCCAGTGGGATAAGTACCTACCTTTGGTAGAGTTTGCCTACAATAATAGTTATCATAGTTCAGTTGGAATGCCACTCTACGAAGCTTTGTATGGGAGGCCATGCAGAATGCCATTGAGTTGGGATAGACTAGAAAACTGAGTAATAGTTGGGCTAGAATTGATTCAAGAAATGGAGGAATAGGTGATTCATATTAGGCAAAGACTAAAAGAAGCACGGGATAGGAAGAAAAGCTACGCGGATGCACACAGGACCGACCGAAGTTATGAAGTGGGAGACTAAGTTTTCATTCGTATCAGGCCTAATAAGAGTACCATACGGTTCGGGAAGGGGGAAAAGTTGTCACCTCGATTTATAGGACCATTCAGGATCCAAGAGAAAATTGGACCCATTGCATATCATCTCGTACTGCCACCCCACTTGCATAAAACTCATAATGTATTTCATGTATCTGTTTTATGTCATTATGTTGTTGATAAATCACATAAACTAAATTGGAAGGAATTGCAAGTATCGGACGTGGGAACCCTCACAGTAGAACCATTACGCATATTGGACCGTAGAGTCCGACAACTCAGAAACCGTCTAGTAGACCAAGTTAAGGTCCAGTGGGACATGTATAGTCCAGGATCTGCAACTTCGGAAAATGCTGAGACATTATGACGAGACTATACCTCACTATTTTGACCAGCTCGAGAACATGTTTCTTGAAGGTGGGGTGTATGTAACACCACCTTTTGACTTAGACAACCATGATTACCTGAGGCCTATATACTTTATTTTCTAGTCACAATGAAACTATTAAGTGATACACCTAAACTTTAAATGTAT
>JZKD02S1601519.1:1444931-1504660 GCA_000966675.3 Picea glauca | reverse complement strand
AGGATGATGTTGGATATGATGCAATCTATTTTGGGTAAATGATAATCTTATGAATGGGTGTCGAAATTGAATTATGAGATATTATGAGATCTATTTCTAACTGGAAAACTTTGATCTTAATTTATCAGTACAAGGATACCAAATTGAAATGATGATAGTATGAAATTACATGATGATAATGCATATAAGTGTATGAGTTTGTGTTATAGACTAATGTGCAGGTTATGGGCTATGAAATAGCCAAGGGATAAAGATGATGAAAGTGGATATTAGGACCACTAACTGAGAAACATTATGGTATGAATATTGTATGTGGAATTTATATTGGTTTGGATGCATTGCTATGATATGTGGACTAGTGCATAATTTTAGGTGATGACACTGCCCAAAACCGAATAAACGATGACAAAACCCCCAACAAAACGGTGCCACTGTGTATTCCATTGTAGGGTGCGGAACATAGTCCTGTTAGGAGGGGTGGAGGCATTTCCCACCGTGTATCCTCCATTGTAGGGTGTGGACCCTAGTCCTATTAGGAGGGGTGGAGGCATTTCCCACCGTGTATCCTCTGAAACCTGAAGTCATGGGGGGACGGTGTTAGTTCACACTCCCCAGGACATGTGATGATGACTATCAGATGCCTGCTAGGGAAGTTTGGTCGAGATAGCGACACTTCCGCTTACGGGTTCTATTTGGAGTTAGGTCAATATAGTTGATGATCCAAAATAGTCTAGCAGAGGAAGGATAGGAATGGATATCGAATTAGATTAGGGAGGAAGGATGAGTAGTAATAGTTGAGAAGGTATGGAGATCTGTCTGGTGGTGGAATTTAATGTTTTCCCTTCAAAAAAAAAAAAAAAAAAGAGAGAGAAATGTGTATATATGAATATTCATAATTTCGTAACTAAACCACAGTTGTCTAAATAAAATTGTTGAAATGGATAATTGTAATTAAAGAATTTCTCAAACAATTGATTGGTTGTTGTCTTTTATAAAAGACTAGTCTTGCTTACTTGATTGGATGCATATGTAAATTACTAAAGGATGATAGTTTTGATTATTAGTACATGCACGAGACTTGTATGTACTAGCTACACATGCATTTCTTGTACATATACACTAGTATGTATGAATTTTCTTGACTTACTAACTGATAATGTCGGTTACTTTTTATGAAGGTGTGAACCATGTTTCTTTTCCTTTGTACCATAAGATACCTTAACTTCAAGACGAAGTTTCCTGAAGGGTGGGTGTATGTAACGACCCTACTTAAATAGATGTATAGGATTATTAATTATAATTAATTTAATGATCTAACTATCCTAAAAGTTAGCTAAACAATAATTATTTCYTAAATAACATTAACTAATTAATTATTATTAATTACTTGTTCATGACTGTCAAGGATTAATTAATTATTAATTGACTCATTAATTAATTAAGTAAAGAATTAAAGGGATTAATAAATTATATTGTTTAAAAAAAAAAAAAAGGTTACGTATAAGGGATAAGGGGCATTAATAAATAGATAAGGGAACATGAATAATGGGATAAGGGGAATTAACTACGAAAGGATAAGATAATTAATAAATGGATAAGGAAAGTAATGAAGGAGGGGGAAGTCGGTGAAGGGGCAATATGAGAGGATGAGGTTACGAAGGAGGGGATCATTCTACGGGAGATTATTATTGATTTTGGGGAAGGTTTCTCTTGGATTGCATAGAGGAGAGTTGGAGTTCTGTAGTCGAGAAGGGTTAGTACGGGGGGCACTGGTTTGCTGGGGGTTTTGGGCATGGGGGCCAGGATATCCATATGGTATCCTGGAGCTAGGTAGTTGTCCTAGCTGGCAGGGTGGATACTCGGTTTTGGGCAGAGTTGCTTTATGGATTCAAGATGGGCAAGGTAGCAGCAGGAAGGTCAACAGGACAAGTGGAAAACAGATGGTCAGCATCAGACCCAGGTATTTAAAATTATGTATTTGTTTTATTCTGTTATAAAATTAGTATTTGTTGTTAAATTTAACTTGTGTATGTTCTAAATTAAAAGGAATTATTGAATTTTCTAAAATCAAGTAGCAGTTATTGTTTTGTTTGATTAATTATTTGACGTTAAATTAATATGGCCACTACAGTACGAATCTTTTCAGTTGCTATGGGTTGGTCCTTTCCATATTTTTCTTTTGTAGGCTTGTGTTTTGAAATCAATTTTCTAGCTAAAGATCTTGTCAAAGGAGCTATAGGCTTGGGAAGATCCATTATTTTAGGACTCTTCCCAGCTACTCTCTCTTTATCTTTTTCCCTTAGAAATTTTTGGAACTATTGATGTTGATTCTTTCTTTGAAATTGATACATATTTTGTTGTTGAAATTATACAAACCCTTGCAACAAGTTTCTTCTTCATCTCCTTGTTTTCATAATCGAACTGTGTTATGGAATGATGATCTTTCTTGAGTTTCTCTTGTATTTCTCCATTTATTTGATCCTTTTCACCTGACTGAAGCTGATCTTTACCAATAACTTGATTTTTATGTTCAAAAGATCATGTGTGTAGGGAAGGTAATCATTTGGTTGTTGATCTTATGATTGGAATGATAAGTTTTGGTGTTTCAACAACCTCATCAACAAAGTGTAATTTTCTTCCTTTCTTTTGAGCTTGCTGGCTTGGTTAAGTATCTTAAATTTCTTTTCCATTTTGATGGTCCTATTCTATAGACCTTTTCTCCCTCCTATTAGACTCCTTAGGGACTAAAGGAGATGTTTTTTTAGTTGATAAGGGAGCATCTCATTTGGGGTCTAAAGAAATACTTGTTGAAGCTAGGAAAGAATCCCAATTCCTATTCAATTACTTAAGTTCTTCCAACACCAATAATTTCACCAGAGAGAAATGAAACAAACTATATTTAACCTGATCATCCTTAGCTCAGAGTCTGTCTCACATTTTACCTAGGCTTTTGTATAGGTAAAAAGGTAAATTCAAAGGGTGTTTTCTAGTGAAATTCATTAAAATCCTAATATGGTACTGATATACTCTATCAAACATGCCCTCACAGGTGAAATATATGTGAATAATTCTTAATATCTTTTCATAGTGTTCCAATATGAACTCTCTTGGAATGGTAGCACCAAAATTCTGTTTTTTATACTTAGGCTTCAAGAAATCATTCTAGAATATGGAATCAAGGGGCATACCTTTCAACCATTTCTCCCCTTGATTTGGAATTTTAGTTGCAACAACTTTTTTCTCCTCTAACACCTGGAAAGTAAGATAAACAATATTTTTCTGGACGCCATTGAAGTTGAGGGAAAAATACTTTTTTGACTGCACTTTATACCCCTAAATGTTCTCACAAAATATCATGCATCTGGTTTCCTCAAAACAAACCCTAATTGTTGGATTAGAGTTTACTAATTGTAGGTTATGTGGCTCAAATATTATAAATCCCCCTACCTTATTGTATTTATTCTTACCTTGAGTTTACATACTACAGATATATGTTGAAAACATTGTGACTATGGAGAAAAAGAAGCCCGATGGCTAGGGTTTTGACATGGAAATTTACACAACGAAAAACAAAGATACGGTTTGCAAAAAATGGGATCAAAGGAACTCACCAAGGTTAAATCCAATCATTAAATATCTATAATGTACCTCAAAATTTACATACAATTTTTTTTTTTGTTTGGGAACATTGAATTGGTTTTGTATCCTTGAGGCCATTCAATCACTTGTTTATCTTAAGGTACATTCGTCTTATTGCTTTCGCTCCTCTATCCTATAAACATAGGGTTGCTATTTCTTTTGGTAAAGTGTTACATGCGAAAACATATCAATAATTAAGGACCCTTTGTCTCATGGTAACTCAATACTATCCACTATCTTATTCTTAAGCCACTCTAAGAAATGTAGTAATAACCACTTAGAGCCTTGCTATCCTATAATGAAAGGTTAGAGGTGCCAGGCCTATAGAATACCAATCCCTTAAGTGTAAGTACCATTATACAATATACAAAGAGAGATTAGTCTTATTCGGAAAACAAAGGTAAAGTGGGTTAACTTCGGCCACTAAAAATTGCACCTTGAATTTATAGCACACAGGGGGTTAATCTATTAGAGGTTAGGGATTATGATCGTTGGCACACAACTCGTTAGGTAACAACAAGGCCCAACTGTTTTGGTGTTTACTGCAAGGTAGTTGGATTCGACATGAAACGGTGTAGTGAAACCTTCCTCTGGTTGCCTTGCCATCAATGCCCTTAACTCCGATACAAGTGGAAGGAACTATGCCTTAAAGGCCTGTCTGCACAATTTAATACACTTGGGAAAGTGTCTATTCAACATAGAGCTCGAATGATGTGCTTCCAAGGAAACGTTGACACCTTCCCCATAATCACATGGTCTATGTACGAGTTCCTTCTCTCATTTTGCTCCATTCGGAGGTTACTCCTGTGCCTTTCACTCTCATTCGGCTTTTGGTTTGGGGAAGAGAGGGTACACCGTCTCAGGCCTTTCTGTTCGCACCTTGGTTAAGGTTTCCTTTTTGTGAAGGATAGAGAAAATACATAGACCAAAAACTTTGTTGTTTCAAGCCTCACGGCTGGGGTACACGGTTCGGTCTCTATGCTAAGTGCGTGGAGATTCTTGGTGGTGCTTTCCGATAGTCGTTCTATGTGGTAAGTTTTATCTTTGGATCTCTTTTTATTTATGTTTTTAAAACAAACATTCGACCTTGCCTGTGGTTCTGTGCACACCTTTGTTCTGTGATAAAGTCTTCGTCATATTTCTAGGGTACTGTGTTAGGAAAAAGAAAAGAGTCGGGTTCTGTTTTGTAAGGGTTTTGAATCCTATTCTAGTTTATCTCTGTTACTACACAATATGACCTGTCGGGACCAAGCCATTACTTGTATCACAATGTCTATCAAGAATTCGAGAACCTTTCGGTTAAACCCCTTGCTATTATTCTCTATTCTCCTCCATTGGATAGTCCATTACACCCTTGTTGTTCTACTTCTTGGTTCAGCTAAACCCGCATTATTATCTTCTGGTCTCCACCATTGGATAGTCCATTAAATTCTTGTTATTGTTTTCCTAGTCTTCTGTGGCTGGTTTTAGCGCTAGTTGGTAGCATCGATTTAGAAATGAAGTTCTTCCCCTTTGTCGAACGTGTTTAATCTCTTCTGTTAAGTTGAATGCATAAAGGTTTATGTTTACCATGCATAGTTTTTTTATGCATGTTATTCTTTCTGTTATTCCTGTATTATCTCTTTAGATTATATACTGGTATCTATTACTAATGATGGGCCCCTGGATGTGCGAGGGTACCCATCAAGGAGGCATGAACACCCTTTCACCTCTCGGTCCGAGTGATGTAATGCAACGACAGGAGGCATACATCCTCTGCTTCAGTTAAGTATTCAACAGGTCCTTTTTAGTCATTTCCTATTCTGAAATTTAAATACCTTATCCTATTGGTTATGTTTTAATACTTTTTGTCACTTCTATGCAGGTGTAGGCATGTCGAAGCATGGGGACGCCCTCCTTGCTTCAACAAAAGGTATTCGGGTTCCTACGCAGTTTCTCAGTTATTTGTCGTGATTCAAACCCCGCTGAGAGGTTAATTTCAAGTTTTGGGGTATGCCCCAAGTTGTATAAAAAGATTTATGGTATATCGAACCATCGCATAGTGTGCACCTAGTCAGACTTTGGTAACTAGACCGTCAATTGTTAAAAACAATACAATGCTTATTATATCAAGTGTGTTAGTTCTATTGGGGGGGTTTTGAACTCTGAAGCATTCTCCTCTGCGTAATATAAATTTGGTTCTTTGTTCGACTATAATATTTATTTTGTTCCAAAATCGAATCTCATTATTGGATGTATAACCCTTTCCAAACCAAATCGGCCATGCATAGTGATTATGCCTGGGGTTTGGTCCTTTCCCAAATTTAATATAGTTGTTTCGTTTGTGTTCCAATGGAAGAAGTAACTAGTTCCAGTTTCATGTATCACAAATCATTTACATTCTGTTCTTTAGTTATAAGTGTCGAGTAACCTTTATCGATCTGCTTACCCGTGGAAAAAAAATAGCTTCAATGCAATTTCGCGAATTATTTTCATTTGGTTTTTCTGTGATGGCTTATTGTATAAGTTCCTTATAGATCTGTGCACTAGGAGGTTTGATGGTCATCATTATTCGTTTATGATTCATGCTTTATTACCTTCTATTTATATTATCATTATTTAAAAGTCTCTACAGGTCTGTTTGGGTTACGTAACAAGGAATATTTTATCCTCTGTTCTTGATTTATGTTGATTAAAACCTCTACGGGTCTGCTCACATGAACAAGAAAATAGTATTGTCATTTACGTTATAACCTATGGTTAAACATTTTCTTATAGGGTCATCCCTTACTGTCGTATCTATCTCAATTTATGCATGTATATATATATATATATATATATATATATATATATATATATGGCCTACCTGTAATGGGGTCCGATGAGTCTTTTCTTTTCTTGGAATTAAAAATTTCCTCTCATAAGGTTATCTATCCCCTTAACGCTATCGGATTCTGGTATGGGCAGTTTACTTAGTGACATTCCTCCGCTGTTGCAGAATGTTCCATTACACTATATAACTATATATATATGTTCAATGACTATACCGGTTTATACGTCGGTCAATTAGTACTTCACTGTTGTAGAGTATACTTGTTGGATTTATGAATGTATGCTTAGTCGCAAAGGCTCATTGTTTAATACTAGCATCCACAGGAAGCTAAAGAAAGAAAATATGTTATGGGATTTGTAACTATTACAGAATTCATTTTGTTGTTAATACATTCCAGAAATCTTAATAATTTACCCAGTATTAAATATAAATGAAAAGGTACAATTCCATCCAATCATTCAAAAGTAAACAGATAGATCTTTCCCATAGCATTCGATTAGAGAAAAATCATATATAGAAGTAAAACGGATTTCAATACATAATCATTTGACTAGAGCGAGGTAGAGTTACATATCTAAACCAGAGTTTATGGGAAGATGAAGGGATCAAGCACGTTCCTCCCAACCATAGAACAGGGCAGCCAAACTACTTGCTCAGTTCACCCCCTAGCCTGACCATGAATCCATGAGGGTGAATTGAAATCTCCTCTCCAGTAATGTCCTTCAAATATCAACAGTATTCCCTTTTGTCACACTAAAAAAATAGTGTTCATAACAACAAGAACAAAATTTCTTAGTCTTTTCCCCAACATACTTGACAGCATCCTGCCTCCTCACATATGCTCTTTTATTAGTTTTGTCTAGGACTTTTTCCCTCTCTTGGGGAATTTTCAAATCCTTCTAAATCCCTGATTTTTAGGGGCTGCTATTGGAAAAATCACTAATTTGCCACTTGTAACAATCAGCCCAGAGTTAATTTCAATGTGTCCCCCACTCATGGAGTCATGGTCAGCTAATTTCAACATGGCTACTTGATTTGTCCTCCTGCAATCAATATAAAATATTCTTTTTTTTCCTTTTTCATACAAGTTTCATAGTCAGGTAGCTAGTTGGGACAAATCATAACTCTGCCCAACATCCAAATCATTTATTACAATCATAAAATTCGAAATTCAGAATTTCCATAATTGGCAAAAATTTTCCAATCTTGGAATTTACCAAAAACGAAAATAATATTCCAACACTTTTAGATTCTAAATTATTTTGTCCAATTTCTTTATTTTGGGGATGTCACATCCTTTCCCCCTTAAATAAAACACTTTCTTCAGTGTTCGTTCCTTTCCTATAATAGGATTGGATGAGATTTCCTCAAGTCTCCCTCCAATTCCCAAGTGGCCTCCTCAGGACTAAAGTGCTTGCATTGCACCTTTACCTGAGCAATGACTCTGTTCTGAAGTGTTATTTCTCTCTGGTCCAGAATGCATAGGGTTTCCACCTAGAACTCGCCTTCAGGTTCCACCTGCACCAAGTTCCAATCAATCATATGAGTAAGGTCATGAATATACTTTTTCAACAATGAAACATGAAAGACATTATGAATTCTTAGATTAGATGGAAGTGCAAGTTGGTATGCTATGGGTCCAATTTGAGCTAGTATCTCAAAGGGCCCACAAAACCTGGGTGCCAACTTGGCACAGTTCCCTAATTTCAACGAGATTTTTCGGGCTTTGACTTTCAAATAAACATGCTCTCTTGCTTGAAATTCCAAGTGTCATATTTTCTAGTCTGTGTAACGCTTCTGTCTGTCCTGTGCTTCCTTCAAGTTTTGTTGTACTGTTCTAATGAGGTTCTCCATTTCTTGGATCATTTCGGGTCTGACCATAATTCTGTCAGCTGGGTTATGCTAGCTGATTGGCGTCGTACATTTTCTGTCGTACAATATTTCAAAAGGGCTTAACTTAGTCAAGGTTTGGTAACCATTGTTATATGGAAATTCTACCAAGTGCAGATAGTCTTCCCACTTGTTCAGTTTTGTTCTTACATACATGCGGAGCACATCCTCCACGATCTGGTTTGTCCTTTCGGTCTGTCCATCCATTTATGGATGATAACTTGTACTGAAATTCAAGTTAGTATTGATCCCTGCAAACAATTCCTTCCAAAAGGCGGATGCGAATTTTACGTCTCTATCTAAAATCACCATTTTAGGAATACCATGCAGTCTAAAGATTTCTTTCATGAATATTTCAACAATGTTTATAGCTTTAAAAGTAGACTTTACAAGAATAAAATGTGCGGACTTACTGAGTTTATCTATAAAAACAATGATAGAGTCATTTTGTTTCTTTGTTTTTGGCAAACTTGTTATGAAGTCGAGTGATATAGTCTCCCATTTCCATTCTGGTACTAGAAATGGCTATAATAGGCTGGCTGGATGCTGGTTTTCAGCCTTAACCTACTAACAATCTTGACACCTTGCCAAGTATTCTGTTGTTTCTCCCTTCATACTAGGCCAATAAAATAGTTTTCTAAGTGTTGTTATCGTTTTCTGGTAACCTGGGTGGCCAGAATACAGTTTCTTATGCAGTTCATCCAAGATTGTTAATTTTAACCCTACTGAATCTGGTATGTAAATTCTATTTTTAAATTGTAACAGTCCCTTCTCGTCGATACTTAGATCTATTTTATCTGAGTTCGCGGTGTTGTTCGGTAATTCTGTCATTATTTTAGTATAGTTTTCATCATCAATACCTGTCGCCTTTATTCTTTCTTCTAGATCACTTTCTGCCCTGCTAGTATTCATTTCAAATAGCCCATGGATTATTCTACTTAAGGCATCTGCTACCATGTTTTCTTTTCCCTTGATATGTCTGACCTTGAAGTCAAGTTTTCTCAAGAAAGATAACCACCTTACCTTCCTTGCGTTAAGATCTGGCTGGTTAGACAAATATTTCACCCCGCTGTTGTCCGTTAATAATAGGAATCTGTTGCTCATTATGTAGTGTCGCCACATCTTTAGAGCGTGTATTATTGCTGCCAACTCCAAGTCATGGGTGATGTAATTCCACTCGTGTTCCTTTAATTTCTGAGACTCATAACAGATAACCTGTCCTTCCTGCGATAGGACACCACCTAGTCCTTCTTTACTTGCATCAAAACATACAGTGAAGTCTTTATTTGGGTCTACTACTTTCAATATGGGTGTCGTTGTCAATAATTCCTTAAGTTTGTTGAAGTTGTCTTGACACTTCTCTGACCAATTAAATCTGGTTCCTTTCTTTTGTAATGAGGTGATAGGGTAGTGATGCAGGAGCATCCACAACTCATCAAGCGAGCCAGCACATCAAGCAGAAAAGACAGCTGGACAATGCCTACAAATTTTGAAACGCTTTGAAAGTTGTTGCGTCATTCTTTAGTGAAGGCATTCATAAAGAAGCACATTTGTATTGTAAAAGGGACCTTGATCCTTTAAGCTCTCGTCCTTAGTAGATAGGAAGACATTTAATAGATTTAATTCTGTTACATAGGAATTTAATTATGGATTTGATAGTTGTACTTTTCGAGAGGGAAAACGGATATAGACACCCTCCCTTGTATCATTGTATTATTATCAAACAGGAGTAAGAAGAGAAGAGCAGGCAGAGAACTTGTGAAGAACACCCATGTACAAATTGAATTAATAGAAGAAAGATTTTAATTCAATTTCATGGTTTGTGTGGTTTCTCTGTGTTGATAATATGCTCATGGATGTTTGTTTTTTGTCATACATTTTCTTTGATGTGCTGCGTATATGATTTCATAGTTGATTTGAAATATGTGAGAGAGAAGAGAATGAGTTTCAATTGTTTCTCTGTTTGAGCCAGGAGATTCCTGCATAGAGTGTAGTCGAATTCATCCACATAGAGTGCGTTGATGAGGTTCTACAGTTAAACTCTTATTCTCGCTCACCCAGAAGTTGATTTAGGTTGGTAGAGCCGTGCAGGAGAAGCGCAGGCTGAATTTGAAGTCTCAGTAGCTAGTCTAAGCAAAGGAAGGCAAGGGTTACTGTGACTGTAAGCGCATAGAATCTGGAAGACCCAACACTTTGAGAGCTATTGGAGGTCGAGTGTGAGAAGCGTGTGCAAAAGTCTCTGAAGAAGTCAGAAGTTGACAATCTTAGTTGAGATAGTTCCTTCGTGATCTCTGGGAGAAGGACCCAGGAGAAGGTTTAGATCGGAATAAGTTTTGAAGCGGAAGGATTCCTCAAGGAGGGGAAATCGACGACCAGTCTTGCAGGGGAAAATCCACAAAGACCCGACGATCGTTAGATCTCAGAGAAGTTGCGTGGGAGTTAGCCATCGAGATTCAGCTTATCGAGTTTCACGGAGCCAAGAGTTTCACGGTCGTTGAAATCACGATTAGTGTTTTCCCAACACAACAGGAGCCATTGATCGTCTCGAGGACCCATGGCACGAGATCCCGGAGAGTCGAGGTTCGGCGCTTCGGAGTTCTTGGTGTCAAAAGAACCACAGAGGAATAGCGAAACTCTGAGTTGCGAAGGGTCCCACTGCTATAGTGGTTGGAGTCGACAGGTGTCGCGCATATCGAGGTTCGAGACTTGAAAGGTCCTGTGGATCGTGGCAATAGAAATTGCGAATTCCCGAAACATGATTTCTTGATTTTCTCAGAAGATGTGGGGTCCAGGTGACAGCTCAGGGTACACGTGGCATCGTATCAGAGGATCGGTACATCGGGCCTCAAAGTTTGGAAATTCAAATTGTTGACATCGCGAGTAGTGATATCCCAATAGGGAAAACTCCGAGAATAGAAGAGGGGAAAGTCAACGGTTGACCCATATCGAAGTTCGAGGACTCGTTAGGCATAAGGCACGCGAGCATAGAATTCGCGATATCGTGAATTCCGATTTCCCGACTGTTAAGGGAGATCATTGGAAAGTGCTATGGGAGAAGAATTCCCGACGGGGAATTAGAGGAGCATTGACGCTCTTCGGGCCAAAGATTTGAAGAAGGTCTTGGTGAGAGAAATCGTTCTCTGTGGAGTGGGGAAGGTTGCGTCAAGTGGTATCAGAGTGGGAATTTCTTAGCTTTCTGTAGCAAAGAAGAGAAGACATCATGCCGCCAAGGAGAGAGAGACAGTCACCAGATCTCGAAGACAGGGAGGTGAGAAGAAGAGGTAGGCCAGCAGGAAATCCGGAGATGGAGCGATAGATACAAGATCTCAGAGCGAGACTCAAAGAGATGGAAACAACTCAGAGACGCGGAGTTGGTACTGGGGATCTTAGTGATTTCGAGGTTGAAGAGGAAGCTAGACATGTAGAAGAAGTCATAGTAGAGTATGCATCAATAGAGCGGTTGATCAAAGCCATTGCCAAGATGAGTTCAAAGACCAAAATGGATATTCCAGCTTATGAAGGAAGCTTGGATGAAGAAGAGTTGTTGGACTGGATCAGGGCTCTTGATACCTACTTCGACTATGAAGATATCAAAGAGGATAAGAAAGTAAGGCATGTTGTTACCAAGTTGAAAGAACATGCAGCCTTATGGTGGGACAAGCTACAGGCGGACAAGCGTTCCAAAGGAAAACAGAAGATTAAAAGCTGGGATAGGATGATCGTGAAGATGAAAGCAAAATTCATCCCAAGGGATTACCAGATCACACTGTTCAGGCAGATGCAGAACCTGAGACAGAAGTTGATGACAGTGAAGGAGTACACCGAAGAATTTTCCAGGCTCAACATCAGAGTAGGTCATCGGGAGAGCGATGATGAGAAGGTGGCGAGGTATCTGAATGGTCTGAGATATGACATTCAGGATGAATTAAGCATGCTAACCATCCGAATAGTGGAAGATTCTTACCAATTGGCTCTGAAAGTCGAGGAGAAGCTGAGCCGTAAGAAAGGTCAGTGAGGGCAAGGCAGAAGTTAGCCCAGAGGCAAGACAGTTTCCCAGGATAAATTCCAGAAGACCAATGACGAATGGCAGAAACCTCAGGGTAAAATTGAGAGAGGTGGAACCTCGCAGCAAAGACAGCCATATGCTGAGCCGAGGAGACAACATACAGAGAAGGGTGGCGAATATGCTGACACGAACACTCTTCCTCGTACTAGAGGTCGAGGCAGAGGCAGAGGAGGAATCATCACATGTTTAACATGTGGGAAAGATGGACACAAGGTCGTTGACTGTCCAGACAAAAAAATGGACAGAGGGGAAGATCACATCGCTGAGGCGCACAAGCGTGATGTTGAGGATGAGGAAACCGGAAGAAGGAAGTCACTGATGGTGCATAAAGTTCTTTTGACACCCGAGAAAGAGGTGGAGGACAAAGCTCAGAGAACCAGACTGTTCAGGACCACATGCAAAACCAAAGGCTGGAAATGCAAGGTCATTGTGGACAGTGGAAGCACCGACAATCTCGTTTCAACCGAGATGGTGGAGAAATTAGAGATGGAAATGACTGATCACCCGAGTCCATACAAAGTATCATGGCTACAAAAAGGACATCAGGTGAGTGTCACTAAACAATGTTTAGTTGATTTCAAAATGGGTGAATATAAGGATAAGGTCCTATGTGATGTTATTCCCATGGATGTCTGTCATGTATTATTGGGTAGACCATGGCAGTATGACAGAAATGTAGTTCATGATGGGAGGATGAACACATACACCTTAGAGAAGGATGGAATAACACATAGATTGCTTCCGATAAAGGATAAGGAGGTAAAGCCGGAAGTAAGCAACACGATACTTCTTATGAGTGGGAAGGAGTTGCTTACAGAGATGGAGAAGAAAGAAGATCCACAATTCTTTGTGGTCAGGAAACCGAGAATTGTCCTGACTAGCACAAGAGTGGACAACTTACCAGATGGGATTCAGGAACTGCTGGGAGATTTCACTGATATCATCATGGAAGAACTACCTTATTCGTTGCTACCGATGAGGAGTGTGAGTCATCACATCAATCTCATACCAGGAGCAAGTTTATCGAATAAGGCCGCATACAGATTGATGCCTCAGGAGAACGAGGAGGTCAAGAGGCAGGTACAGGATCTGTTGGATAAAGGACTGGTCAGGGAGAGCTTGAGTTCGTGTGTTATTCCAACAGTACTTATTCCAAAGAAGGATGGAGGCTAGAGGATGTGTACAGACTCCAGAGTGATTAACAAAATTACTTTCAGGTACAGATTTCCACTGCCAAGAATGGATGATCTGATGGATTGCCTAAGTGGGGAAAATTATTTTTCAAAAATTGATCTGAATAGAGGATATCACCAGATTCGCATGAGAGAGGATGATGAATGGAAGACAACATTCAAGACAAATGAGGGTTTGTACGAATGGCTGGTCATGACGTTTGGCTTGACAAATGCACCTAGCACATTCATGAGACTGATGAATGAAGTCCTGAGGGAGTTCATCGGGAAATCTGTAGTCTTGTATCTGGACGATATATTGATCTACAGTAAGATGAAGGCTAAGCATTTGAAGCATTTGGCCATTGTGATGAGAAGAATGCAACAGGAGAAGTTGTTGGTCAACATGAAGAAGTGTTCCTTCATGAAGACAGAGCTCATTTATTTGGGTTTTGTCATATCAGCGAATGAGTTGAAGATGGATCCGGAGAAGGTGGAAGTGATCAAGAATTGGCCATCATCGAGAAATGTTTTCGAGGTGAGAAGTTTTCATGGTTTGGCTAGTTTCTACCGAAAGTTCATTAGGAATTTCAGTGGAATTAGCGCAGCGATGATGGACACAGTGAAGAAGCGGCATAAGACTTTTCACTGGACAACAGAGGCTAGGAAGAGCTTCAATTTGTTGAAGCGAAAGATCACAGAGAAACCAATTCTAGTGTTGCCTGATTTCCATAAGACATTTCAGGTGAAATGTGATGCCAGCGGGTATGCCGTAGGAGGGGTCTTGAGTCAGGAGGACAGGCCAGTGGCATATTTTAGCGAGAAGCTGGAAGAAGCAAAACTGAAATACTCCACGTATGCTAAAGAGTTTTATTCCATCATACAGGCATTGAAAAAGTGGAGTCATTACTTGATACCCAAGGAATTTGTATTGTACAACGATAATCATGCATTTCAGTTTGTGAGTCAACAGGAGAAGTTGAACCAGAAGCATGCAAAATGGGTAGAGTACATGCAGAATTTTACGTTTTTAATTAAACACATTTCAGGAACTGCTAACAAAGTGGTTGATTCTTTGAGCAGGAAATGTTTGTTGTTGCATGAATTCTGAGTCAAGACATTAGGTTTTGAAAATCTGAAGGACATGTATGCTGGAGATGTAGACTTCGGAGAAGCTTATGAGGTAGCCGAGAATCCAGTTCTTAGAGATCGAAGCCCATGGATAGAATACATGATCCAGGAGGGATTGTTGTTCAGAGGCAATCAACTATGCATTCCAAATTGCTCCATGAGGGAGAATATGCTAAAGGAAAAGCACAGCGGGGGCTTAGCGGGTCATTTTGGACACGATAAAACATTCGCGAAGCTAAGCGAAGCATATTTTTGGCCAGGCATGTGAGCAAATGTAAAGAGGTTTGTTGATAGGTGTCAAATATGTCAACATTCGAAAGGACAAAAGCAGAATGAAGGTTTTTATCAGCCATTACCCATACCCGAGAGACCATGGGAGGTGATAAGTATGGACTTTGTGTTAGGATTGCCAAGAACACAGAGAGGGGTAGATTCCATCTTTGTGGTGGTGGACAGGTTTTTGAAGGTGGCACATTTTATTCCGTGTCAGAAGACCAACGATGCGACACACATCGCATACTTGTTTTTCAAAGAGGTTGTTAGACTTCATGGATTGCCGAGAAGCATAGTCTCGGACAGGGATATGAAATTCATAGGTCATTTTTGGAGGATGCTGTGGAAGAAGCTGGGAACTAACTTGGCGTTTATTTCAACATATCATCCGCAGACAGACAGACAGAATGAGGTGGTCAACAGGAGTCTGGGAGACTTGTTGAGGAGCCTAGTGACAGAGCACCATAACAGTTGGGACAATGTGTTTCCACAGGCAGAGTTCGCATACAACAATTCGGTGAATCGGAGTACAGGAAAAATTCCATTCTAGATTTTATATGGGACATAGCTGAGAGGAGTTTCTGAACTCAGGGAGTCAGAATAGGCTGCAACTAGTAGTGCTAGCGCTGAAGAGTTCGTTGAGGTGATGCAGGAACTTCACAGTCAAGTGAAGCAGCGACTGATGAAATCAAACCAAGAGTATAAGTGCAGAGCCGATCAACGGAAGAGACAACTTCAGTTCAAAGTTGGTTATTTGGTTATAGCACACTTAAAGAAGGAAAGTTTCCCAAGGGGAACATACAACAAACTAAAGATGAAAAACATTGGACCATGCAAAGTTCTGAAGAAATTCGGGGAGAATGCATATGAAATTGAGATTCCAGAGGGCATCGAGATATCTTAAATATTTAATGTTTCATATTTATACCCATACATGGCTGGACAAGCAAAGACTGGAACTGAGGAACCAGTGGTTCAGTGGCAGAAACATATGCCAGTTGCAGAAAATCCGCAGATGGAGTGCATACTGGACAAGCGAGTGGGAAAGAAGACCAGGCGGAAGCAGTACTTCGAGTACCTGGTGAAATGGAAGAATCACCCAGTCAAGGATGTCATCTGGGAAAATGAAGCAGTTATATAGAAGCATGGACAGACCGTGCAGGAGCTCATGTACAAAGGCCCATGAAATTTTTCAAGCCGAGGAGTATGATGTAGGACCATCCACAACTCATCAAGCGAGCCAGCACATCAAGCAGAAAAGATAGCTGGACAGCGCCTACAAATTTTGAAATTCTTTGAAAGTTATTGCGTCGTTCTTTAGTGAAGGCATTCATAAAGAAGCGCATTTGTATTGTAAAGGGGACCTTGAGCCTTTAAGCTCTCGTCCTTAGTAGATAGGAAGGCATTTAATAGATTTAATGCTGTTAGATAGGAATTTAATTATGGATTTGATAGTTGTAGTTTTCGAGAGGGAAAACGGATATAGACACCCTCCCTTGTATCATTGTATTATTATCAAATAGGAGCAAGAAGAGAAGAGAAGGCATAGAACTTGTGAAGAACACCCATGTACAGATTGAATTAATAGAAGAAAGATTTTGATTCAATTTCATGGTTTGTGTGGTTTCTCTGTGTTGATAATATGCTCATGGATGTTTGTTTTCTGTCATACATTTGCTTTGATATACTGTGTATATGATTTCATAGTTGATTTGAAATATGTGAGAGAGAAGAGAATGAGTTTCAATTGTTTCTCTGTTTGAGCCAGGATATTCCTGCATAGAGTGCAGTCGAATTCATCCGCATAGAGTGCATTGATGAGGTTCTACAGTTAAACTCTTATTCTCGCTCACCCAGAAGTTGATTTAGGTTGGTAGAGCTGTGCAGGAGAAGCGCGGGCTGAATTTGAAGTCTCAGTAGCTAGTCTAAGAAAAGGAAGGCAAGGGTTACTATGACTGTAAGCACACAGAATCTAGAAGACCCAACAGTTTGAGAGCTGTTGGAGGTCGAGTGTGAGAAGCATGCACAAAAGTCTCTGAATAAGTCAGAATTTGACAAGCTCAGGAGAGATAGTTCCTTCATGATCCCTGGGAGAAGGACCCAGGAGAAGATTTAGAATGGAATAAGTTTTGAAGCGGAAGGATTCCTCAAGGAGGGGAAATCGACGACTGGTCTTGTAGGGGGAAATCCACGAAGACCCGATGATCGTTAGATATCGGAGAAGTTGCATGGGAGTTAGCCACCGGGATTCAGCTTATCGGGTTTCACGGAGCCAAGATTTTCACAGTCGTTGAAATCGCGATTAGTGTTTTCCTGACACAACAGGAGTCGTTGATCGTCACGAGGACCCGTGGCACGAGATCCCAGAGAGTCAGGGTTCAGCACTTCGGATTTCTTGGTGTCGAAAGAACCACGGAGGAATAGCGAAACTCTGAGTTGCGAAGTGTCCCACTGCTATAGTGGTTGGAGTCAACAGGTGTCCCGCATATCGGGGTTCAGGACTTGAAAGGTCCTGTGGATTGTGGCAATAGAAATCACGAATTCCCAAAACACAATTTCCTGATTTTCCTGGAAGACGTGGGGTCCAGGCGATAGCTCACGGTACACATGGCATCGTATCAGAGGATCGGTACATCGGGCCTCGAAGTTTGGAAATTCAAATTGTTGACATCGCGAGTAGCGATATCCCGATAGGGAAAACTCCGAGAATAGAAGAGGGGAAAGTCAACGGTTGACCCATATCAGAGTTCGGGGACTCGTGAGGCATAAGGCATGCGAGCATAGAATTCATGATATCGCGAATTCTGATTTCCCGACTGTTAAGGGAGATCATTGGAAAGTGTTGTGGGAGAAGAATTCCTGACGGGGAATTAGAGGATCATTGACGCTCTTCGGGCCAAAGATTTGAAGAAGATCATGGTGAGAGCGATCGTTCTCCATGGAGTGGGGAAGGTTGCATTAGGTAGGCTATCTTGGAAAACCCCTCTATAAATCGGCGGTAATATCTAGTGATTCCCATGAATGACCGTATATCCGCTACATATTTAGGTATCAACGATTCCCTAATGGCTTTTGTCTTTTTCAAATCCATGAAAATGCCCTTTGATGAAATTATATGTCCAATGTATTATATCTCTTTCTGGTAGAAGTCACACTTGTCGAAATTAGCATACAGTTTGTTCTTTCTTAACATTTGCAACACTATTCTTAAGTGTTCCTCATGTTCCTCCTCCGTCTTTGAATAGACTAGGATGTCGTCGATGAATACTACCATGAACTTGTCCAAGTACTCACTAAAAATATTGTTCATTAAGCACATAAAAGTGGTTGGGGCATTAGTGAGTTTGAATGGTATGACTACAAACTCATAATGTTTGTATCTTGTCTGAAATGTTGTTTTGTTTATGTCTTCATTTCTTATCCGAATTTGATGATATCTGGAGCGTAAATCCAATTTTGAAAAGATCTTTTCCCACCCCACTTGATCGAACAGATTATTTATCCTTGGTAAAGGGTATTTATTCTTAATAGTCATTTTGTTCAGTTGTCTATAGTCGATACATAATCTTAGAGTACCGTCCTTCTTTTTCATAAAGAGGACTAGTGCTCCCCAAGGTGAGACACTCGGTCTGATGTACTCTTTGTCCAACAACTCTTGTAATTGTATTTTTAACTCTGTCAATTCAGGTAGACTCATCTGGTAAGGTGCCTTTGAGATAGGAGCAGAATCGGGTAACATATCTATGGAGAAGTCTATTTCCCTTCTAGGGGGTAATTTTGGTATCTCATCCACAAACATGTCTTTGAAATCACATAGGACAACAAAGTCTTCCAATTTTGGCTTATCCCCCTTTATTGCTAGATTTGTGACTTGGCATCCCTTTATCATAAATTTCTTTAGTTGCATCGCTGAAATTTGTCTGACTAATATTGGTTTCGATATACCTTGGGTTGTCCTAGTAGTGTCAGAATCATCCTTATAACTAAGCATCTTTGTATAGCAATTTAATATTGCTTTGTTTCATTCCAACCAGTCCATCCCAATAATCATATTGTAAGATCCTAATGGTAGGATGTTTAGATCGGTCTTTATACATTGACCATCTAAAATGAATTCAAAATATGGAACAAACTCCGCTACCTTTCTTTTAGTACTAGTCACTAATTGTATAAGCCATAATTTTGCGTGCTTTAGTTTCTTAAGTTGGTTTGACTCAACCACACTAGGTGTAATATAACTTAATGTAGCTTCAGGGTCAATTAAAACAAAAATTCGAGTATCATTGATTTTACCTTCAATTTCTACCACCAAGGACTAGTGGTCAGCTTATCGACCATCTATGGCTGCATTTATCCAATGTAGGCTTCTACCCACATCTCCCACTGTCGAGGCTTCCTGCAGATTATGAAAAACAATTATATTTGTTGCACTGAAATGTGGACAGTTCCTCCATAGATAAGTCTCTTTGCATTCCCAACACTTTAATGGCTAGCGGGGGTTGTCTCCAAACTTCTTCATTCCCAAGCTTATTGGTTTACCACTGGCTTGTGTATTTGGATGGTTTGAGTGAAAGTCCTTTCTTGAAAAACCTTTTGTTTTATTCTGATGAGGAGCTGGCTGGTATGCCTTCTTCTATTGGTTCATTCGATCTTGTTTCTTATATTTTCAAGATTTGGGAAACTCCAATCGATGTTTGTATTGATCGCAGCACATTCGGGCTTTCCTGAATACTTCGCTCAAGGATTTGAGGTTGTCAAATTCAATTCTGTCCTTGTAGGACTGTGGTAGGCAGCTTAGAAAATGATGAATTTTTACTTTATCCTCTCGAATGTATGGTATGAACCTTAACAGTTCTAAAAACTTATTTATAAGGTCCTCCATTGTCATCTGTCCAAGTCATAACTCATAGAATTCTTTTGTCTTTCTTTCATAGTAACTTTCCGAAAGGTATTGTTTCTTGAAATACTTCTTAAAGTCAGACCATTCCAACTATTTTTCCTTTAGGCCCTTGGCCAATTTCAGGTCCAGCCACCAAATGCTAGCCTTCCCTTTCAGATTGTAGATGACCATTCTGACCTTCATGTTGCTGGAATAATTGTAGATATGGAAGTATTTTTTGATGTCCAATAGCCATGCTTCTGCTTCCTCTCCTGTCTTGGATTCTCCATCAAAAGTAGCTGGTTTAATCCTTTTAAATTATCCTTCGAGGTGGTCTACTTGTTTTCTTTTTCTGTCATATTTAGTTTTTTCCTCAGCTGAAGGTGTTCCTTCTGACGAACGATCTCCTTTTTCTGTTTCCGCCCCGGAGTTCTTGGAATCCCTTTTGCTAAATTCTTCCTCATGGTTATCGTCCTTTGGGATTTTCTTGGTCACTATACTGCGTAGCAGGACTTCATTTATCTCTTGTTGTTCCTGTTGTGCTTTTCTTAGTTTTTCATTGTCCGCTTTGAAAATCTGTAATTCAACAATAAGGTTCCTCATTGTTTCTAACACTTTCATGGGTGAACTTCCATCATTGTTTTGTCTTGTATCTCTAGGGGGTCCCTGTTGTGGGTTTTCTTCCATCCTGATCTCTGCATCATCCTGAGCTACCATAATTAACAAAACAAAAATAGCTTTTTGTTTGTAACCATAAGATTTTTGTTAGTTTTACACAAATAGAAAGATATCTATACTAAACAACTATTGTGGCCCTGTTCAGGTCCATTGTTGTCACCTTTTTTCTCTGATACCATATGTAGTGTACCTCAAAATTTACATACGAAAAAAAAATTTTTTTGGGAACATTGAATTGGTTTTGTATCCTTGAGGCCATTCAATCACTTGTCTATCTTAAGGTACATTCGTCTTACTTCTTTCACTCCTCTAACATATTAACATAGGGTCACTATTTCTTTTGGTAAAGTGTTACATGTGACAACATATCTATAATTAAGAACCCTTTTTCTCATGGTAATTCAATACTATCCACTATCTTATTCCTAAGCCACTCTAAGACATGTAGTAATAACCACTAAGAGTCTTGCTATCCTATAATGCAAGGTTAGAGGTGCCAGGCCTATAGAAGACCAATCCCTTAAGTGTAAGTAGCATTATACAATCTACAAGGGGATATTAATCTTATTCAAAAAACAAAGGTAAAGTGGGTTAACTTCGGCCACTAAAAATTGCACCTTGAATTTATAGCATGCAAGGGGTTAATCTATTAGAGGTTAGGGATTATGATCGTTGGCACACAAATCATTAGGTAATGACAAGGCCCAACCATTTTGTTTTTTAATGTAGGGTAGTTGGATTCGACATGAAACAATGTAGTGAAACCTTCCTCTGGTTGCCTCGCCATCAATTCCCTTAACTTCGATACAGGTGGAAGGAGCTATGCCTTAAAGGCCTATCTGCACAATTTAATACACCCAGGAAAGTGTCTATTCAACACAGAGCTCGACTGGCATGCTTCCAAGGAAATGTTGACACCTTCCGCCTAATCACATGGTCTATGTACGAGCTCCTTCTCTCCATTTTCTCCATTCGGAGGTTACTCCCGCACCTTTCACTCTCATTCGACTTTTGGTTTAGGAAGAGAGGGTTCACTGTCTCAGGCCTTTATGTTCGCACCCTGGTTAAGGTTTCCTTTTTGTGAAGGATAGAGAAAAGACACAGACCAAAACCTTTTTTGGTTCAAGCCTCATGGCTGGGGTACATAGTTTAGTCTTTGTGCTACGTGGGTGGAGGTTCTTGGTGGTGCTTTCCGATAGTCGTTCTGTGTGGTAAATTTTATCTTCGGCTCTCTTTTTATTTACATTTTTAAAGAAAACATTCGGCCTTGTCTGCGGTTCTGTGCACACCTTTTTTCTGTGATAAAGTCTTCGTCATATTTCCAGGGTATTGTGTTAGGAAAAATAAAAGAGTCAGGTTCTGTTTTGTAAGGGTTTTGAATCCTATTCTAGTTTATCCCTGTTACTTCACAATACGACCTGTCGGGACCGAGCCATTACTCGTATCACAACGTCTATCAAGAAGTCAAGAACCTTTCAGTTAAAACCCTTGCTATTATTCTTTGTTCTCCTCCGTTGGATAGTCCGTTACACCCTTGTTGTTTTGCTTCCTGGTTCGGTTAAACCCATGTTATTATTTTCTGGTCTCCTCCGTTGGATAGTCCATTAAATTCTTATTGTTTTCTTGGTCTTCTGTGGCTGGTTTTAGTGCTAGATGGTAGCATCAATTTAGAAGTGAAGTTCTTCCCCTTTGTCAAATGCGTTTAATCTCTTATGTTAAGTTGAATGCACGAAGGTTTATGTTTACCATGCATAGTTTTTTTACGCCTGTTATTCTTTCTGTTATTACTATATTATCCCTTCGGATTATATACTGGTATCTATTACTAATGATGGGCCCCTGGATGTGCGAGGGTACCCATCAGGGAGGCACAAACACCCTTTCCCCTCTCAGTCTGGGCGATGTGGCGTGACGACAGGAGGCATACATCCTCTACTTCAGTTAAGTACTCAACATGTCCTTTTTAGTCATTTCCTATTCTGAAATTTAAATACCTTATCATGTTGGTTATGTTTTAATAATTTTCGTTACTTCTATGCAGGTGTAGGCATGTCGAAGCATGGGTATGCCCTCCTCGCTTCAACAAAAGGTATTCGGGTTCCTACATAGTTTCTCAATTATTTGTCATGACTCAAACCCCCCTGATAGGTAATTTCAAGTTCTGGGGTACACCCCGAGTTGTATAAAAGGATTTATGGTATATCGAACCATCACACAGTGTGTTCCTAGTCGGAATTTGGTAACTAGACCGTCGATTGTTAAAAACAATACAGTGCTTATTATATCAAGTGTGTTAGTTCTATTGGGGGGGTTTGGAACTCTGAAGTATTCTCCTCTGCATAATATAAATATGGTTTTCTGTTTGGCTATCATATTTATTTTGTTCCAAAATCTAATCTCATTATTGGATGTATAAACCTTTCCGAACCAAATCAGCCATGCATAGTGATTACGCCTAGGGTTTGATCCTTTCCCAAATTTAATATAGTTGTTTCATTTATGTTCCAATGGAAGAAGTAACTAGTTCCAGTTTCATGCATCACAAATCATTTACATTCTTTTCTTCAGTTATAAGTGTTGAGTAACCTTTATCGATCTGCTTACTCGTGGAAAAAAAATAGCTTCAATGCAATTTCACGAACTATTTTCCTTTTGTTCTTCTGTGATGGATTATTGTATAATTTCCTTATAGATCTATGCACTAGGAGGTTCAATGGTCATCATTATTCATTTATGATTCGTGCTTTATTACCTTCTGTTTCTATTATCATTATTTAAAAGTCTCTATGGGACTGTTTGGGTTACATAACAAGGAATCTTTTATCCTCTATTCTTGATTTATGTTGATTAAAACCTCTATGGGTCTGCTCAAATGAACAAGAAAATAGTATTTTCATTTACGTTATAACCTGTGGTTAAACATCTGCTTATAGGGTCATCCCTTACTGTCGTATCTATCTCAATTTATATATATATATATATATATGGCCTACCTGTAATGGGGTCCGATGAGTCTTTTATTTTCTTGGAATTAAAAAACTTCTCTCATAAGGTTATCTATCCCCTTAATGCTATCGGATTCTGGTATGGATAGTTTACTTAGTGACATTCCTCCTCTATTATAGAATGTTCCATTACACTATATAACTATACATATATGTTCAATGACTATACTGGTTTATACGTCGGTCGATTAGTACTTCACTGTTGTAGAGTATACATGTTGGATTTATGAATGTATGCCTAGTCACAAAGGCTCATTGTTTAATAGTAGCATCCACAGGAAACTAAAACACGACAATCTGTTATGGGATTTGTAACTATTACAGAATTCATTTTGCTATTAATACATTCCAGAAATCTTAATAATTTACCCAGTATTGAAACTAAATAAAAAGGTACAATTCCAGCCAATCATTTAGAAGTAAACAGATAGATATTTACCACAACATTCGATCAGAAAAAAATCGTATATAGAGGTAAAACAGATTTCAATACATAATCATTTGACTAGAGCGAGGTAGATTTACATATCAAAACCAGATTTTATGGGAAGGCGAAGGGAGAAGCCATGTTCCTCCCAACCATAGAACAGGGCAGCCAATCTACTTTCCCGGTTCACCCCCTAGCCTGACAATGAATCCATGAATGCGAATTGAAATCTCCTCTCTAGAAATTTCCTTCAAATATCAAAAGTATTCCCTTGCCTCACACTAACAGAGTAGTCTTCATAACCACAAGAACAAAATTTCTTAGTCTTTTCCCCAGCATACTTGGCAGCGTCCTGCCTCCTCACATATGCTCTTTTATTAGTTTTGCCTATGACTTTTTCCCTCTCTTGGGGAATTTTCATAGCCTTCTAAATCCTTGATTTTTTAGGGGATAATAATGGCCAAATCACTGATTTTCCACTTGTAACAATCAACCTAGAGTTAATTTCAATGTGTTCCCCACTCATGGAGTCATGGTCAGGTAATTTCAACATGGTTGCTCCATTTGTCCTCCTACAATAAATATAACATACTCTTTTCTTTCCTTTTTCATACAAGTTTCATAGTCAAGTATCTAGTTGGGACAAATTAGAACTCTTCCCAACAACCAAATCATTTATTACAATCATAAAATTCGAAATTCGGAATTGCCATAATTGGCAAAAAAATTCCAATTTTGGAATTTACCAAAAACGGAAATAATTTTCCAGCACTTTTAGATTCTAAATTATTTTGTCCAATTTCTTTATTTTGGGGATGTCACAATATCATATCATATTAACTCAGAATTCTATTTGGTAAGAAACATGGCCCCTCAATCTTTGAAACATGGAAATTATGTAGGACAAGTAATGTGTAGCTTGTAACTACCATGCATAATTTTTGTAGCAATAAACAAGGTTTGCATAGGGGATGAACAGGGCTTGCGTAGTTCGTGAGTCTTATGATATTTTCTATGGAAGAGGATTCTAACTGATGAGAGAGATATTTTTAATGGAAAAAGGGGAGGGAAATAATTTTAAATATCAAGCAAACCCAATTTGAAATCATGATTAGATCATTGAAATGGCTTGATAGTTTGGGTAGCGCTAATATTTTCACAACGAACTTACACAACATGTGAATTTTTTTACAAGCCAAGTATCAAAATCACTTTGGAATATTAGTACATACATGACGATGACTTATGATGGCTCCATATTTCTCATAACATGTCATTATGTTTCATGATATCATTTGAAAACAATTCCCCTAAACCTTTGATTTATGACTTGACTCTTTTATGACACACCACATTACATCTTATGGAAACAATCTTAGACCCATGATTAAATACTTATGCATACACTAAAAATTTTCATGAGACTAAATCCTTTAAAATCATGATTGAGCATCACACACATAATAACTCAAAATAGGAATGCATTGGTCTTCTCAAGACCAAGGCATGAGTTTGCGAACTCTTAACACACATATGCCCATACCTTAAAATCAAGGAAATTAACAGGAGGAAATCCAAAAGGATTTCTAAACCATTGATATCCTGCCAAAGAGATTAAGATGATGACATGGATGGTTCCACGTGTTGAGCATATAAGGTGCCACATGAGATAGTGATATCGCAGTTGTAGGTAAACTTCTGTGGGAAATATAAATATCATGTCTCTGCTGGTGATGCTACCACTCGTAATGCAAAGATGATGTCATGTGTCAAGATGGTTTGGTGCATGTATTTGAAAATTCAAGAAGATATTATTCGTTCTTCAAAGTTTTAAAGTTTGCATAGATCGTGTGTCATCCAAAAATGTTGACGATGATATAGGTATCGCCGAAATGATGAGAGTCCTTGGTATGTTGCTGGGAGAGAGAGATATCCACTATTAATTTCCTCAAGATTCATCTGAGAAAGGTGGATGTCACAATTATTTGAGGATTTCATCATGGTAGCCAACGTGGATGAGTAGTGAAAAATGCCACTATGTGATTTGTCGACTAGGAAAGGTGGGTCCCATTAAAAGAGGAGTTCCTCCAAGCATTTGTTTTATTTTAGGATGTTGGATTTGAAGGACAATAAATTTGGATTGTGTATCTTGGAATAATGTTGTCAAGGTTCAAAGGTGACATGTTAGGTGTTGTTAAGAAACACTGATAATGAGAAAAGAAGTGATTTGGGCCATCAGTTAGATCATGTTGTAGACACAATCTAAATTGTTTATTTGTCATGGGTCCCATTTCCACCTTGGGAGGTGAGAAGTAGATGATAAATTAATCATTTCACAAGTTGGTGTCACTAACTTATTCTGAGTCATAGGATGATTGACATGAGGACCTTCAGATCTAGGATAGGCTCGATTAATGGATCATTGTTGAATATTTGAGTGGGAGTCTTTGTAACCCATGGGATTAAAATCCCGACGATGACGATGTGAGGCTTTGTGGGATGGGAACTAATGATCAACGAATCATGTGAAAAGCACCATGTCAAAGACATTATTGTGCCACATCGGATGACACATGTGATAGGAAGCCACATGGATTCCATGTGACAATGAGGTCTCATTTGGCCAATGAGGGCCAATAAATTTGGAAAGCCATAAACTTTTATCTAGAGTTCGATTTGGAACATGGTGGCAGTCGTTGGAAATCTCTTGATGAGCAGAATACAATGATGCCCTCGAGAAGAGGTTTTGAGAAAAGGATAATTTTTACTGCCCCATCCCTTGAAAGGGTACTTAGGTGGTTGGGTGTGTTACAAAGTGGTATCACAATAGACTACAAAAATAGGCATGGATGGACTAGAGATCAATCAAAGGACTATTATAAGAAGGGAGAGATGATCATGTTTAAAATAATTTATCTTCATTAAAAGTTACTTACTAATCCGCATTAACGCCTTGAGGAGAAGGAATGAAAATTGAAATGTTTCTGTTATTTTTATTTTTACAATAGAAAGCTTAACATGATGAATGCATCTTATAGATTAAATTGTTGACCTAGTGGAGTGATGGCTATTCCTAGAGGAGTAGGAATGTGATGATAAAAATTAATAGTAAGACCTAAATGTAAAAGGGGAGGGAATGGAAGAATCATGTCAAGGGTTGCTTAAGTCCAGAAAAATGAATAATTTGGGTGGTTTGAATAAGTTGTAAGACTGTCTGTAAGTATGGGATGATGGAGCCCCCTGGAATTTTTAAATTTTTGTTTAATAATTAAATAGACCACCATATGTATAACACATCATGTTTATAGGAATGACAAAAAATGTGTAAGGTATTTTTACTTGACATGTAGTAAATGAAATTTGGGACTAGATTTATCTAGTTAAGAAAAAGAGAAAGGGTCCTTTGGACTATTGATAGTCCTCATAAAAGAAGTGAAATTACATGAACATATGGGAAAATTATGAGCTCATGGATGTATTAAAGAAAAGTTGTATGCCTATTAAACTAAGGGCATACCTATGAATATGAATTCAAAATGAATATAGATAGAACACATATGCAATTGTTAGCATGGGTAAACTTCTTGGTGCACAATGATATGCAGGAATGCATATGGAAAAAATTGAACATGCATACAGGCTCATTATAGTCTATAATTATATGTAAAATGTGGTGTTGTCATAGATCATATGGCTATTGATGATCTAATAATAGTATCCTAACTAAAATGTTGATGATGTTGATTGCATAATATGAGGATAAGGCATAATGATCAATAAAATGTTGATAATGTTATTGTATAAAGGTTGATGATGTTGATTGCATACTATGAGGATCCAGTAGAATAATAAATAAAATGTTGATAATGTTATTGTATATAACCCTATGATGGTGAGATAGGATGAATAACTAAAGGATGATATAGAGTTTGGTAAAGGAAGTAATAGATCATGTTCAAGTGAGAAATATGTTATATTGACATACAGAGGTGGAAGGTAGTGATATAGATATGGCTTGGTAGGAAAGTGGTAGTGAGAGGGAGTGCAGGAAAGAATTCCCTTGGTGGAGGCCTATTTTCCAGGAATGGGATTATGGAATGTATAAAAGTTTGAATGGATTTTTTGTTGCCTTGTGTAATGTTGAAATGGCATGAATTGCATTTTTGAATTTTGGGAATGCTAATATAGCACTTGGGAAAGAGTAGTTTTTTTCTAGTTGTTTACATGAAAAGAGGGAAACATAATTATGCACACACATATATGAAAAGGTGCAAATGATGCACACACATATATGAATACATGAAACAACATAGTTGTTTACATGAAAAGAGGGAAACATATATGAAAATGTGCAAATGATGCACACACATATATGTATATATATGTATGTCTTCTTAAAAATTATAATATGACTACCTAATCAAGTAGGATGTGAGAAAAGGAGTGTGCTTTTCTATATTGAATAATTCTAAAGAAGCATGGCTCACTTTGTGTTAATAAGTTTATTTATCTTGTTTGAATACTAACTTGAGGAGGATGTGTTCCATTTACTTGGGAAAAGATAGTGTAAATTTATGCAAGGATAAATAAGAAGGAACACTCTATTGTCATAATAGAAGGAAACCTAATTATTCCTTTGAAAAATCATGACTTAAGTTATTTTAAAGTAAAGTTGCATGTGAACTGTAAAATGTGCCTATGGTAGAAACACATTATGTTAGGAAAGTGGTTAAGTGCATGTAAGCACAATGAGAATACAAGCTGATGAAATAAAGGTATTGATTTGAATGCATACTAACAATGCATGTATATATTCTTTATGGAATATCAACTAAAAATCTGAAATGATGAGGATGGAATTGACTCAGGATTGAAGTCATTTCGAATAGTGATAGAAACACAAAAACAAAGTTGCATGATAAATAAGTTCCATGTGAAGGAACTGTGTAAAGACTTTGTCAGAAGAACAAAGATTAAACCTTGATGACTTTTGAAAAATTGACAATGGACTGCAAATTTTATTCGTATAAGACTCTTGGATTGCATTCTAAAACGTAATCCATGAATGGAATGATAAAAAAATAATGAGTGACCATTCTAATGTATCAATAAAAATGTGAAGAATACAGAAGTTCATAATTCATTGTGAACAAAAATTATTTTTGTTGTAGCTCGTTGACGCATTCAAGGAGGATCTGATTAATAGTGCTCAAGGAATATAGTAGACAAATCCAAGGAGGGATAAATTGTAAAGGTAAATATCAAGAAAAGAATTAACACTTTTCTCACTATGAAATATGAATAATAAGACATAGTTGTATGATTTAAAAGAAAAACTATGATATTTAGTACATATGGTCATTGGAAGATAAAATAATGAATGTGTTTAAATGGCCTTACTTAAGCCATGATATGTAAAGACAATGAGACTTTGGAAATAACTCAACTAGATTGAAAGTTCTAGGTTGTGTAGAAGGATCTGAAAAGGGAATATTCTCTTAACTCCTTTGCTAAATATTATTATGTTTCACTGGGATGAGAGATTTATATGCTTTTATATGTGAATAATTTTGGCATGAGAAATCTTGAGGGTTGTATGACAATATAAACAACTGAAAATTTGACTTTTCTTACACTCATGAAAATGTTGAGGGAAATTAGATGGCATGAATATAGATATGCTAGAACATATCTGAAAATATTTTGTTAATGTAATATCCCCGAAAATAAATTATTATTAAAGTCTGAATACACTTGGGAATTTATTTCCATTTTGGGCAAATTTGAATTTGGAAAATTATTGCCATTTATGGAAATTCCGAATTTGGAATTCAGTTAATTGTAATTTATTATTGTGACTATTGGGAAAAGATTTGATTTTCCCAACTAACTCTTTAACTATGACACTTGTAAGAAAAAAATATTTTTTATATTTATTGTTGAGAGACAAATGGAATAAGCAGGTTCAAATGAGTTGACCATGACTCCATGAGTGAGGCATAGGCTTGAACTACCTCAGGAATGAATTTAACAAGTGGAAAATCAGAAATTTGGCCATTGGCAGCCCCTGAAAATTAGGGATTTATAAAGCTGTGAAAATTCCCAAGGGGAAAAGACCTAGGCACAAGATGCTTTTGCATATATAGCATATGGGAGAAGGTAGGGCGTTGCCTAGTATGCTAGGGAAATGATATCACTTGTTGTTATGAGCATTGTTTTCAGAGTGTGAGGCAAGGAGAATTTTTTATCTGAAAGAGGACTATAGAGAAAGAGGAGTTTCGGGGTTCACCCTCATGGATTCATGGTCAGGCTAAGGGGTAAAGGAAGCAAGTAGATTGGCTATTTTGTTCTATGGTTGGGCAGAACTTGGTTTTTCCATTTTTTGTCCCAACACTTTGTTCATATATGTACCTCTACTTATTGTTTTGTTGAATTGTTTATTTATTTTTAGCTGCTAGAATAAAATGAATTGTGGGATCAGTCTGTACAATTTGATATTATTCTTTTAGTAAGTAAGCAAGATACTATGTATGTGGACTTTAAATAAGTTGAGTTATGTAAATATATGCATACATAGAATGTGCAGTCAAGTTAAATGATGCAAAATTAATGCTTGGAATCATAATCCTTACCTTTTACTTATAGATAGGTATAGACATTTAGCTCGAGGGTTATTGGCCTATTGTAAAGGCTAAATGAATTCTGAAAGAAAACATAGACGAGAGATAAATATATTTATATATACTTATAGATATTGTTGTATGTGTAAATTGCACAAAGTTGTACAAAATATCTAATGTATTCACACACAAAAGGTAGTGTGTCGACCTCTTGAGTTATATACAATTAAAATACTTTTATCAAAAGTCTATTTAAAGGACATAGAAAATTTTAGCCCTCTCTATGGTAGAAAACCCAAAAGAAAAATTGCCAATATATAGTTAATGCATGCCATCATACTATTTAAATCAAACACCTTCTTGTTAATAGTTTTCTCCCCTGTTCAAAACAGTTCAATCTATTTATTCCAGGAAGGATTTAAGATACAATTAACCAGGTTATATAGGGAACCTTCGAACAAAAGCTATCATAATAATAGTACCCTAACATGACACTTTGTATCGCTATGAACATAACCTGGAAACTGAGATTTAAACGTCGAGAGTCAGAACTCGAGTACCTTTCGGGTGTGGTGAGCTTGTGGATCTAGTTGAGTAGACTGAGTAAGTCCTATAAAAAGGAAATAATTGAGGATTAGTAAATCAGTGTTAAGGGTTAATTAATGCCGAAATAAAATTTCAATTACAAGAACAATACTTAGCTTGAGACTTTGGGCATGAGTGCCTCCCATCGGCGTCGTTGAGAAAACTACCCACAGGTCCAAGGGGAGGAGTGGACTAAACACGTTTTGATGGGTACCCTTGCAAAGTAAAATGGGGTCCCATCATTAGTTTGGTAACCAAAAGTCCTAATTCTATAATTGTAGATAATCAAGAAAAACAATTCCAAACCATTAATACTTTGATAATCTAACCAATTCATATAGATCATACATGTCACACAAAGGCATCTAATGCCCTGTTCATATTACATTTGATATGTTTTATGCTGAAGGGATGTGACATTCAAGTTTTATTTCTAACACATAAATATAGGCACATAGAAAATTACAAGTAGTTACTTGAATCATGTTAGATACGAACTATTAAACCAATGGCTCAAAATATAACAAACATATGTAACATTATTAAATATGTAAGCTACAATACATAACAAGAATTGAAAATTCTACACAGTATAAAATTATCCCACAGAATTGCCCAATACATACCGCATGTAAGGTTGTGAGTTATTGTTCTCACATTTATTAAAAACTTACAAATTGATGATAAAGAAAATGCAGTCAACAACAAAATTATGGACATATAAACCACTTGTCCTCTACGCTAACCTTTAAATAGTTTAAATTATGGAGTAATTTCCCACAGTGAAAGTTTTAATACAATAACTTTTTCCATTCAAGTTCGAACAAGGTAACTCGATCTAGTTATTAAATCTACAAAGAGACAAGGAAAACATTATTTCATTTACAGGGTTGAATTTATGATAGCAACTAATTCGCAGATGTAATATTTGCACAGTGAGTCAGATGCATAACCTCTTCCAAATTCGAGGGTTCGAAAGGCCATGAATTAATCAAAACATGAAGAAAAAGTTTGTAATCTATATCTAGAAGGATATTTAACCTAGTAGGATCCTTAGGCAAGAGGAAGGTCGTGAATCCAAATGAAAAATAAAAAGAAAAAAAAAACAAAGAAAGGAAACTCAAGTATGAGTGAAAATCTGAGGTCCCGATTGTACCGATAAAAAACCCTCATGATTTTTGCAAAGTATAAACTCGACAGAACCCATAGAAAATAATAATACACTGTCACTTTCACAGGACACTACCTGTATGAAACATTAAGAGTACTGTGGAAGTTCTGAGCATATTTCATCTACGGGGTTTCGGTGTTCGATATGCTGTGAATGACAGTAACAAAAAACTTACCATATTCTACTTTAAGAACAAGTTTGAGGATGGTTGTTGCCGATAGTAAAAGAAAAAGAAACCTAGTAATGAAATGAATCTATCCCTATTTTTTTATTTGAGCTGACTAGGTAAACTTCATACAGAGCCTCAATGAGTAGCACGAGTGGAGGGTGGTTGCATTCATAGGGTAATATAATATCATGACCGCCATGGGATGGGTTACATTTATACAATACACAAAATGGGGATAGAACATATCTAGGAAACAAAGGATAAGAAAAACTCAACCAATAGTTACAGAGACTCTCATTAACGACTGACCCTTCAAACTACCTATTATACAAGACAACATATTTGTGAGAGTAAATGAAAAATTACCTGGTAAAGGAGGAAACCATATGGTCATGCATCCGTCCTCCTGCATTACATAGAACATGAACCTTTTGGTCACCTTTCCACCTCATTTTCTTTTCACACAGAGAAATCTTGCGAAGATTGACACCAGGTAGTATTACAAAAATGCGTAAGCGCCAAAAGAAAGTGAGACTTAGTTACCATGAAAATCTCACATCACAGAGTAATAGTGAAGGGATTCGTGGGTACATTGCCATGTGGTTAAACATGCTTGGCACCTCCACATTGTCCACAACCACCTAGGATTAGTACTTTTTAGAACCCTAATAAATTTCAAGAACAAAGGCATTATGACATTTACGGGTCAATCTGACTTCGCATTTAAGAAAACCCGAATGATGGTCAGTGAAAATCCTTGTCATTAAGCCAACATACATAGTGCTCGAAAAAAGGATTGAGGTCAAATTCAATAGGTTGTCAGGTCTAGATTTATGACTTTTCATCCTAATGGAATCTCAACCCTCAGGGTTATGTATCGTATGGATCAGAGCTTGATATTTACAATTGGCGTATGTTAGTTTCCCTCCAACTACCATATTAAGGTCTTAACGAAAGAGAAACTGCCAAGAACGTTCTTTCTTGTAATAGCTAAAGTGCGCATTTTGGTAAGAGCATGACTGTTAATTTAGATCCATAGCGTTCCCATTTAGGTACATTAGAAACTATGGAGAAAACATAAAATAGCTTAAATATTTGATTCATGAAAATACGCTACCCTTTCTAACTATAAACGTAGGTTATTTATATGTATATACCTATATAGGATTGTGGTAAGGAGCATATGTCCATCGTCTTTTACAAACGAGTATTGATATATAGGTTTAAAACTATAGATAAGAAAGAGTACATTTGTAAGGGAATATTGTGTGGTACTCCTTCATTAGCTATGAAGTGGAATATTTTTAGTTTTGTTTAAAAGTAGAATCCAGATTGGAGTATTTTTCCCTATAGACCTGAGGAATTAACCAAATCATAGTCCTCTCAGGGATAGATAAATCTTTAGCCTCTTTAGATGACTATTGTGGCATGTACTGAGTTAATGTAATAAGTATGAACTCGAAAGAAGGATATCAACGTGTTATTATTGATTATAGGTTAAGGTGATTAAGTAAGAAGTATCAATGCACCTATCAACATTTTTTTTATTTATATAAATTTTGGGGTACATTAAATATGGTATCAAAGAAAAGTTTCTAGCACTTGAACCTTAAACAGGGACAAAATTTTTTTCTTAGCACATGCTTTCTATTTAATGAAAAACTAAAAAAACATTTATTGTTACCAAAAAAAAAACTTTATTTCTGTTGTGATAATGGCATCACAGAATGAAGAGGAGATCATACTTGAGGAGAATCCCAAGCAAGAACATAATAGAGAGCCTGGATAGAACAATGAAGGAAGTTTTTCCACCCAGGTTCTGGAAACCATGCGAAACCTTATTGTGGAACTGCAAGTTTTTGAGGTAGACAATGATAAACTGAAAAAGGAACAACAAGAACAACATGAAATAAATGATGTACTACTCTGTAGCATAGTAACAAAGAAGATCCCAAAAGACAATACCAAAGAATAAGAGGTCAGCAGATGAGCCTCCAAAAATTATGGTCCCGAAGAAGAAAAAGGGGACAAGTCTTCCAAAGGCACACCATTAGTAGAAGATAAAATAACCACAGGAAGAAAGAGGAAACAGGTGGACTACCTGGAAGGAGAGTTTAAGAAAATCAAACCATCCACCTTTGATGAGTAATACAGGATAGGGGAGGAGGCTGAAGCATGGTTACTAGACATAAAAAAGTATTTCCAGATCTACAACTATTCCAACAACATGAAGGTTGGAATGGTCATCTATAACCTGAAAGGAAAAGCCATTATATGCTGGCAGGACCTGAAGTTGGCCAAGAGCCTAAAGGAAAAACAAATGGAGTGGTCATATTTCAAGAAATACTTTAAGAAACAATACTTCTCTGAAAGTTACTATGAAAGAAAGACCAAAGAGTTTTAGGAGCTACGACTCGGTCAGATGACTATGGATGACCTGATAAACAAATTCATGGAATTATTAAGGTTTGTGCCTTATATCTGCGAAGAAAAAGTAAAAGTCCAATGGTTCCTAATCTGCTTACCACAATAATATAAGGACATGATGAAATTCGAAAACCCCAATACCTTAAGTGAATTTTTTAGAAAGGCTCGAATGTGTTACGACCAATACAAACAACAATCTAAATTTTCCAAGGCTTGGAAAGACAAGAAACAAGACATAATGAACTAGTGGAAGAAGGGATATCAACCAACGCCTTTCTGAAATGCAGCAAAGAGATTTCCAAGGAAATATTTTCACTTCAATAACCAGAACACCCAAGGAGGAGGTAAACCAGTTAATCTGGGAACCAAGAAGTTTGGGGACAACCCCAGAGAACCACTAAAATGCTGGGAATGTGGAGAACCTCACTTGTGGAGGAATTGTCCACGTCTAACCTCTACAGTACGGACCATGGTTCACAACCTGCAAGAGGCCTTTACAGTGGGAGATGTCGGTAGAAGCATACATAAGATCAATGCAGTCGTGGATGGATGACAAGCTGACCACCAATCCACTGTAGTGGAAGTTGAAGGTAAAATTAACAATAATCATGTTTATGTTAATTGATCCAAGAGATACCTTGAGTTATGTTTCCCTTGGTGTAGTGGATTCAAATAAACTTAAGAAAGTAAGACATACAAAGTCATGGCTAGTACAACTAGCAACATGAAAAAAAAGAAAGGTAACATAATTCCTTTTTGATTGTGAGTTCAGTTTAGATGGTCAAAAGACAAAGATAAATCTAAATATTCTATCGTTAGGGTATTATGATATAATTATTGGAATGGACTAGTTAGAGAGGCATAAAGCAGTTTTGGATTGTTATGAAAAATCACTCACTTACAAAGATGAAAACAACATTGTTGGGATAGTACAAGGCATACAAAAACCAGTCTCAATTAGGAAGATTTCAGTAACGCAATTTAAGAAGTGCATGAGTAAAGGTTGTCATATTTATGCTATCCAAGTGACAAATCTATTGGAAAAAGAAAATAAACCTAGCCTAGAGTATTTTGTCGTCCTACATGAATTTAAATATTTGTTTGTAGATGAAATACCTAAATTACACCAAAGAAGAGACATAAACTTCTCTACCGATTTGCTGCCTGGTTCAACCCCTATATCTAAGGTGCCCTACCGAATGAGTTTACCTGAATTAACAGAGTTAAAGATTCAACTACAAGAACTGTTGGACAAGGAATAAATCAGACCAAGTGTCTCAGCATGGGAAGCACCAGTCCTTTTTGTTAAAAAGAAAGACATACCTCTAAGATTCTGCATTGATTATAGATAGTTAAACAAAATGACTGTTAAGAACAAATACCCCCTACCTAGAATCAATCGTTTGTTTGATCAAGTGGGTTGGGAAAAGTTTTTTTCAAAGTTGGATTTAAGATCTGGTTATCACCAAGTTAGAATAAAGGATGAAGACATAAGTAAAACAACAATCAGGATGAGATATGGACATTATGAATTTCTTGTTATACTGTTTGGTATCACTAACGCACCAACACGCTTTATGTGTTTAATGAATATCATTTTCAGTCAGCACTTGGATAATTTTCTTTTGGTATTTATTGATGGTATCCTAGTGTATTTGAAAACAAATGAAGAACATGAACATATAAGGATAGTATTTCAAACATTAAGAAAACACAAACTATATGCTAAATTTGACAGAAGTGAATTTTATCAAAGGAACATACCGTACCTAGGACATGCAATATTTGAAGAAGGTATTGCAGTCGACCAAGAGAAGATAAGAGCCATCATGGAATGGCCTATCCTTAAGGATGTAGCGGACATCCGGTCACTCATGGGAATCATCAGTTACTACCACAGATTTATAGAGGGATTCTCTAAGATTTCATGCCCTATAACATCCCTACAGAAAAAGGGAACCAAGTTTAATTGGTCATAGAAATGTCAGGAAAATTTTAATAAGTTAAAAGAACTATTGACAACTGCACCAATTTTAAGAGTAGCAGACCCAGATAAATACTTCACAGTCTATGTGGATGCAAACAAAGAAGGTTTGGGAGGTGTTCTAACTCAAGAAGGGCATGTTATTTGTTACGAGTCCTGAAAACTAAAAGAACACGAACTAAACTACGTCACTCATGACTTGGAATTAATAGCTATCATCCATGCATTAAAAATGTGGCGACGCTATATAATGGGCATAAAAATTTTGTTGCTAACTGATAACAATGGTGTGAAATTCTTGTTTAGTCAACCAGACCTTAACACAAGGCAAGAAAGATGGTTGGTCTTCTTGAGGGAATTCGATTTCGAGGTAAGACACATCAAGGGTAAGGAAAACAAAGTGGCAGATGCTTTAAGTAGAAGAACTCATGGGTTGTTTGAGATAAACATTAGCAAGGAAGAAAGCAACATTGAGCAAAGGATAAAGGATGCAAATAATAATGATGAAAAATACATTAAAACAGTGGAAGATTTACAAAATAATGCATAAAATTTAGATAGAACAGATCTGATTTTGGACAGAAATGGTCTACAAAGATTCAAAAACAGGTTATACATACCATATTTGGCAGAATTAAAGTTAATAGTTTTAGACGAAGTACAGAAGAAGCCATATTGTGGTCATCTGAGATACCAGAAAATGGTAATAACATTAAGGAAATTATTTTATTGGCCTAATATGAAAGGTGAGACAGCAGAATACTAGTCTAAGTGCCTAGATTGTCAACATGTGAAGGATGAATACCAACACCCAGTTAGCCTGTTGCAACCTCTACCTATACCAGAATGGAAATGGGAGACTATATCACTAGATTTTATCACAGGTTTGCCTAGAACTCAAAAACATAATGATTCAATTATGGTAGTAATTTATAATCTTAGCAAGTCTACACATTTTATTCCTGTAAAATTTACTTATAAAGTTATTAACATCGCTGAAATATTCATGAAGGAAATTTTTAGATTGCATGGTATTCCTAAAATGGTGATTTCAGATAGAGACGTAAAATTTACATCTACGTTTTGGAAAGAATTGTTTGCAGGGTTGAATACTAACTTGAATTTCAGTACAATATACCATCCACAAACGAATGGGTAGACTGAACGAATGAACCAAATCATGGAGGATATGCTATGAATGTACATAAGGATGAAACCAAGTAAGTGGGAAGACTACCTACACTTGGTCGAATTTGCATACAATAATGGTTACCAGACATCGACTAAGATGAGCCCCTTTGAAGTACTGTACGACATAAAGTGTACAACTCTGATTAGTTGGGATAACCCAGTTGACAAACTCATGGTGGGACCAGAAATTCTCCAGTAAATGGAGAACATTGTAAGAAAAGTACAACATAATTTATAAGAGGCACATGGCAGATAGAAAAGTTATGCGGACCTGGAAAGAAGACACCAAGAATTTCAAGTTGAAGACCATGTGTATTTAAAAGTTAGAGAAAGAAGAAGTTCATTAAAGCTAGGAAACTGTTCCAAGTTGGTGCCCACGTTTTGTGGCCATTTCGAGATCTTAGCTTGAATTGGACCCATGGGATATCAATTTGAACTTCCCACAAATCTAAAAATTCATTATGTATTTCATGTTTCTTTGTTAAAAAAAATATGTTCATGATCCTACTGACATGATCGATTGGAACATGGTGCAAGTGGAACTAGAAGGCGAGTTCCAAGCGGAACCTATGTGCATTCTAGACAGGAGAGAAACAATACTAACGAACAGATCTGTCACCCATGTAAAAGTGCAATGGAAGCACTTTAGTCCTAAGGAGGCCCCTTGGGAATTGGAGGAAGATTTGCAGAAATATTATCTAACCCTGTTCTGAGAAAGGAACAAACAATGAGGACAGTGTTGTACTGAAGGGGGAAAGGATGTAATATCCCCCAAAATAAATTATTATTAAAGTCTTAATACACTCAGGAATTTATTTTAGTTTTTGGAAAATTTAAATTTGGAAAATTATTGCCATTTATGAAAATTACGAATTTGGAATTTAGTTAATTGTAATTTATTATTATGACTATTGGGCAAAGATTTGATTTTCCCAACCAACTCTTTGACTATTACACTTGTAAGAAAAAAAAAAATTATATTTATTGCTGAGAGACAAATGGAACAACTAGGTTGAAATCAACTGACCAGGACTCCATGAGTGGGGAACATGCTTGAACTACCTCAGGGCTGAATTTTACAAGTGGCAAATCAGAAATTTGGCCATTGGCAGCCCATGAAAATTAGGGATTTGTAAAGCTACGAAAATTCCCAAGGGGAAAAGACCTAGGTACAAAATGCTTTTGCATATATAGCATATGGGAGGAGGCAAGACACTACCTAGTATGTTGCAGAAATAATATCACTTGTTTTTATGATCACTTTTTTTGGAGTGTGAGGCAAGGAGAATTCTTGATATGAAAGAGGACTATAGCGAAAGAGGAGTTTTGGGGTTCGCCCTCATGGATTCATGGTCATAATAGAGGGTGAATGGAGAAAGTATATTGGTTGTTCTGTACGATGGTTGGGCTGAACTTGGTTGTTCCATTTATTGTCCCAACACTTTGTTCAGATACGTACCTCTACTTATTGTTCTGTTGAATTGTTTATTTATTTTTAGCTAGTAGAATAAAATGAATTGTGGGATCAGTCTGTACAGTTTGATTTTATTATTTTAGTAAAGTAAGGAAGCTACTATGTATGTGACTGTAAATAAGTTGATTTATGTAAATATATGCATACATAGAATGTGCAGTCAATTTAAATGATGCAAAATTAATGCTTGGAATCATAATCGTTACCATATACTTATAGATAGGTATAGACATTTGGCTCGAGGGTTATTGGCCTATTGTAGAGGCTAAATGAATTCTAAAAGAAAACACAGATAGGAGATAAATAAATGTATATATACTTATAGATATTGTTGTATGTTTAAATTGCATAGAGCTATACAAAATATTTAACATATTCACACAGAAAAGGTAGAATGTCGACCTCTTGAGTTATATAGAATTCAAATAATTTTATCAAAACTCTATTTAAAGGACATATAAAATTATAGTCCTCTTTATGGTAGCAAACCAAGAAGAAAATTTCTCAGTATATAGTTAATGCATGCCATCATACTGTTTAAATCATAAACCTTCTTGTTAAGAGTTTTATCCCTTGTTCAAAACTGTTTGATCTGTTTATTCCAGGAAGGATTTAAGATACAATTAACTAGATTATCTAGGGAGTCTTGGAACAAAAGATATCATAATAATAGTACCCTAACACAACACTTTGTACCACTATGAAAAGAACCTAGAAACTAGGACTTAAATGCCGAGAGTTGGAACTCGAGTAACTTTCAAGTGTGGCGAGCTCATGGATCCAGTTGAGTAGAGTGAGTAAGTCCTATAAAAAGGAAAGAATTGAGGATTAGTAAATCAATGATAAGGGTTAATTAATGCCAGAATAAAATTTCAATTACAAGAACAATACTTAGCTTGAGACTTTGGGTGTGAGTGCTTACCATCAACGTTACTGAGAAAAATCCCACAGGTCCGAGGGGAGGAGTGGAACCAAAAAGGTTTGATGGGTACCCTCGCAAAGTAAATAGGGGTCCCATCATTAGTTTGGTAACCAAAAGTCTTAATTATCGAATTGTAGATAAGAAAGGAAAACAGTGCCAAACCATTAATACTTTGATAATCTAACCAATTCATACAGATCATACATGTCACACAGATGCATCTAACACCTTTTTCATAATACATTTGATTTGTTTTACGTTGAAGGGATGTGATAGTCAAGTTTTATTTCGAACACATAAATATAGACATAGAAAATTACATGTAATTACTTGAATCAAGTTAGAGGTGAACTATTAAACCAATGGCTCGAAAGATAAAAAAAATAGAAAGAACATTATTAATTATGCAAGCTATAATGCATAACCACAACTGAAAAGTCTACACAGTATAAAATTGTCCCACATAATTGCCTAATACAAAATACAGGTAAGGTTGTGAGTTATTGTTCTCAGATTTATTAAAAACTTTCAAACTGATGATAAAGCAAATAGTGTCAAGAACATAATTCTGGACTTATAAACCACTTGTCCTCTACGCTAACCTTTAAATTGTTTAAATTTTGGAGTAATTTCCCACAGTGAAAGTTTGAAGACTGTAACTTTTTTCATTCAAGTTTGAACAAGGTAACTCGATCTAGTTATTAAATATACACAGCGGCAAGGAAAACCTTAGCACATTTACATGATTGAATTTACGATAGCAACGAATTCGCATATGTAATATTTGCACAGTGAGTCAGATGCGTAATCTTTTCCAGAGTCGAGGGTTTGAAAGGTCATGACTTTTAATCAAAACAAGAAGAGAAAGTTTGTAATTTATATCTACAAGAAGATTTAACCTAGTAGGATCATCAGGAAAGAGGAAGGTCATGAACCCAAATGAAAAATAAAAAGAAAAAAAAAAACAAAGAAAGGAAACTCAAGTATGAGTGAAAAGTCGTGGTCTAGATTGTACCGGTAAAAAAACCTCATGATTTTTGCAAAGTATAAACTCGACGGAACCCACGTAAAATAATAATACACTGTCACTTACATGGGACACTACCTGTATGAAACATTAACCATACTGTGGAAGTTTTGAGTAGATTTCATCCGTGAGGTTTCAACATTTGGCATGCCATTAATGAAAATAACAAAAAACTTACCAGATTAATCTTTAAGAAGAAGTTTGAGGATGGTTTTTGCCGATAGTAAAAGAAAAAGGAACCTATTAATGCGACGAGTCTATCTCTGTATTTTTATTTGAGCTGATTGGGTAAACTTCATATAGAGCCTCAACAAGTAGCACGAGTGGAGAGTGGTTTCATTCATAGGGTAAGATAATATCGTGACCACCCCAGGATGGGTTACAGTTATACAATGCACATAATGGGAATAGAACATATCCAAGAAACAAAGGATAAGCGAAACTCAACCAATGGTTACAGAGACTCTCATTAACAACTGACCCTTCGAGCTACCTATTATATAGGACAACATAATCATGAGATTATATGAAAACTTACCTGGAAAAGGAGGAAACTACATGGTCTTGCATCCGTCCTCCTACATTACACTAAACATGAACCTTATGGTCACATTTCCACCTCATTTTCTTTTCACACAGAGAAACCTTGCGGAGATTGACACCAGGTAGTATTACGAAAATGCGTAAGAGCCGAAATAAGGTGATACTTAGTTACCAAGAACCTCTCACATCACAGAGTAATGGTGAAGGGATGTGAGGGTGCACTTCCATGTGGTTAAACGTGTTTGGAACCTCCACATTGGCCATGACAACCTAGGATCGACACTTTGTATAACCCTAATAAATTTCAATAACAAAGGCATTATGACATTTACAAGCTAGTCTCACTTCACATTTAAGAAAACGTTAATGAAGTTCAATGCAAATCCCTTTCATTAAGTCGACATATATAGCGTTGGGAAAAAGGATTGAGGTCAGATTCAATAGGTTGCCAGGTCTAGAGTTATGACTTGTTATCCCAACGAAATCTCAACCCTCAGGGTTATGTATCTTATGGATCAAATCCTAATATTTACAACTGGTCTAATTTAGTTTCCCTCCAACTACCATATGACGGTCTTAACGAAACATAAACTGCCAAGAACGACCTTTCTTGTAACAATTAAAGTGTGCATTTTGGTAAGAGCATGACTATTAATTTAGATCCATATAGTTCTTATTCGGGTATGTTAAAAACTATGGAGAAAACATAAACTAGCATAAATATTTGATTCATGAAAATATGCTACCTTGCCCGACTATAAACGTAGGTTATTTATATGTATATACCTATATAGGATTGTGGTAAGGAGCATATGTCCATCGACTTTTACAAACGAGTATCGATATATAGGTTTAAAACTATAGATAAGAAAGAGTACATTTGTAAGGAAATATTGTGTGGTACTCCTTCATTAGATATGAAGTGGAAGATTTTTAGTTTTGTTTAAAAGTAGAATCTAGGTTGGGGTATTTTTCCTTATATACCTGAGTAATTAACCAAATCATAGTCCTCTCAGGGATAGATAAATCTCTAGCCTGTTGAGATGACTATTGTGGCATGTACCGAGATAATGTAATAAGTATGACCTCGCAAGAAGGATATCAACTTGTTATTAGTGATTATAGGTTAAGGATATTAATTAAGAGCTATCAATGCACCTATAAAAAAATAAAAAAATTATGTAAATTTTGGGTTACATTATAGTTAAATTAAATGATGTAGCACATGCATTTTATTTTACATGACAACTAATGTAAAATGTGAATTTGGTGATGTATGACATGTGTAGGATATGATTAGAGTTGCTGGGAAAAGACAACGGCCAATGATGAACATCTTCAAACAAAGGAGAAATACAAGAAGTTTGTGGTTGAAGGTTATTGAAGGGACTTTAGAAGTCCCCCAGAAACGACATTGATGAGGTAATATCAGAGAAGGTGATGGAAACCAAAACATTTATAAAGGTGTTCATTCCCATTTGGCATAAGGTATGAAGGGATTGGGTAAGAATTCTTTCAAAAAATGTTTTATATATTTATGATAAGCATGTGATTCTAAGTGGATGATTGCAAGCCATTGATATCCAAGAATGATATGATTCAAGAACAAGAACCTGAAGGACATAGAGGGGAATCTATAGAAACCAAGGATGATTGAGATCCTTGCAAGAAAATTCATTAAAAAAGTATCATGAATACTTTGACCAATTGAGAATGATTGGGAACAATAGCACTCATGAGAAAGACATTGAATGAATACACTATGGAAATGAGAGGGTCGGTAATGGAATTAGGAACTTAAAATATCCTACCATAATTGTAATAATTGTAACAATGGTAAAGAGATGAATTAAGTGGCCATGAGTGTTGGCATCCTGGTTAGTAATGAAAAAAGAATTCTTAAATGCATTCATGTGAAAATTTTAGTTTCATGTACGTTGAGTTGAGGTCATGATCAACTAAAGCAAGAAAACACAATCATATTGTAATAATAAATGTGTATGAAAGAACCATGCGGTAATAGGTTGGTTGAGTTCCAACAAACCATGTCAAGGGTGCCTGATATGAAAAGGGTGATAATGATAAATTAATGCAAGGGTGCATTGTGTGTAGGAATGTTACCATGGACATTGGCACAATAAATAAAATTCATTTAATGTTGAATTTCATTTGGAAAATTTTGGTATGATGAAATGGTGCAAGTATAAGGAATGGTGACTTCCTTTTTTCTTTATGTTAACGAATAAGATAAAACGATTTAATTGCTAATGTGCACAATTATGAAATTGTTTGGAAACTATTGTAAGTGTGGAATGAAAGTGTATATTCATGATAAGCTAATAATATGTTTGGCTATGTAAAGATTGAATTGTAGGAAGGAGGGCATTTGAAATGGAAATACTAATCCCATGAAGAAGACCAATGCATGTTGGTTGTAAAGAGACAAACTGTTATGAGAAGTAAATCTCATGCTTGGGAACTTTGGTTCCAATATGGAATAGATTTGAAAATGAAATGAAAATGTGGAGTTAAAAATATGTAGGCAACATATTTTAAATTTGATTGAAGTTCGTATTGGTATCTCACAAATTTTTGTATGCATATGAACGCAAGTGAGATGAAAATATTTGTCCAGGGAGGAAAGATGGTGGATGTCAAATAAGAAAGAATGTTAGAGGGGACCAATGGTGACAAGAGAACCTTGGGATAATTCCTGATCATCATAATAATGTTGTGTTGTGGTAACAAGAGATGAAGGGATTCTTTTGGCAGAGCAAGCCACAGGGACGCCTCAACAAAGAAAGATTGGGGGATGCTTCAGCTGTAAGATTCAACGAAGTATCTAAAACTCTTCATGTGTGACAAATCATGGGAATGAAGGATGGATCACCCAAGGGAATGCATAAAAAATAAGGGGATGTTTGATCCTAAGCCTGAAAGGGGAGTGATCGCAAGGAATATGATATTTCAATAGCTGATGTTAAAGACTCGTTGGAGTTTTTAAAATGTTTTCATATATTCATTGGGATCATGCACACCATGGGTATGACAAGGAAATAAAGTGAGTAGAGTAAACATGAAAACCACATGGAAGTAGATCCATGAAAAAAAAAGATAAGTATTGTGATGATATGTAAAATATTCCCCTTGAGTTATGAAAAACAATAAAATGTTTTTAATGAAATTGAGGTTAATACAATTGTTGTCGAAATGTGTTGAATGCCAAGAGTATAGGAAAATACCATACCAAGAATCAAAATAACATTGTTGAGACAACTGAAATAAGAGGGCATGGTAGGTGTTGCTAAGAAGTAAAGAACACTAAGGATAGTGTTCCTTTGAAGGGGGGGGGGGGGTATTGTAACAACCCCTCTCTAAACCTATGATTATATGTAATTAATTTTAATTAATTGTTTCCATGCTATGGCATGAAAACAATTTAAATGCATTAATGATCAATAAAAAATGCCAACAAATAGTTGTGATGGTGAATCCTTGAGTACTGGACATGATACCACTAGAGGAAACTATGAGGGAACATAGAGAAGGGTTCATCATGTTAAGATGGCCTAGTCCTCCTTGATGAAATATTTAATTTGGAATAATAAGACTTAACCTAATCCCAAGGAAAATAGGTTAATGAGAAAAGGACTGGTGGTTGAGAAACTAACCACCCCAATGAATGGAAGCATGGAGGGCCTAGATAAGGAAACAAGAAGTTGTCATACAAAGTCATCCATCGTACCATTCCACAACCCTGAGGTTGACCTGAGTTTCCCATTTGACAGAAGGAAGGGGAGATGTTGAGAACTACCCAATTTTGTTTTGTAGAGGAGACTCGGGAGGATACGTGAATGGGAATGCACGAGTGCATGCTGAGAAAGAATACCTAGGAGGATGGTGTCGTAGGTTGCAGGAAGGATTGTGCAGTCTGGATATGCACAGAAGAAGAACTCGAGGAGAGTTAAGGAATCATAGGATGAAATATACCACTAAAGAATGAATGAGGGAGTGCAGAGAGTTCCTTGGTGATATCCTGGCTTGGAATTGGGGGACTTTCATATGAAGTGACTGAGCATGTAGATCCTATCGCTGTTTGGAAAGGTGAACACCCACAGTCATTTAGTTGGAATATATTGTAAATAGAAAAGTATCTCACATACTCTGTATAATTGGAATGACATGTGCAGATGAATGCCTATAGTTTTGTATTAGATGTAAATCCTTTGTTTTTAAATAGATCGGTATTGAATGCAAGTTGTTGTGCTATGTAAATGTGCAATCATGCATGTTTGAGCAAGAATTTATATTTTTATGGTTTCAGGTTGTGATTTGTAAGCCAAGATATTAGGGTGATATTTTCCTCGCTCATTTCAGAGAAAAGGAGAGAGCCATGAAAGACTTCGTAAACATTTATAAATAACCTGGAATAATTCTGGAATTGGATAAATTCCTTAAGCTAGGAATTAACCAATCACGGAACTGAAATAGATTCGAGGAGAAATGACCACCATTTCTTTGAAGGGTAGGAAAAATCTAATCCCTTCGTCAGGAGAGGTATCATCACCAGGAGCGAACGAGTGTTGGGACTTATGCAAAGTTCGATGACACTGGACCAATGGGAGGTAACATGGAAAAATGATCTATCAGAATAATCCCTCCGACAAGATCAAAATCATTGATCGATGTAGATGAGAGATAAAATATCTTTTGTAGATCATTGTCAACTATTTTTTTACCTCAGAGGATTGTGGTCATTAATTTGGTGCAACAGTTATATATGGACCCTTGGTCATTGTAGGAGATGGATTTAATCTTGGTTGTGGATCTAGAGAGACAAAATATCATATATGTTCATCGTTGGGTACCGTTCGGAGTAATATGTATTCCCATAGGAAATACACTCTCAAGGAAGGACTCCAAGGAAATATATAGACCATTGATAAGAGCTAGGTTTAGATTAAATATTAGTCATCAATCCACCATAAGGGCCTAACAGGTTCTTTGGTGAGTAGAATCAAGGGGATGATGTCACCCCAACCAACGTTCTTTGGGCACGTGTTAATACCTGAAAGATCGAAATAGATACCCCGTGATGATGTGTAGACCCACCTCAACCAACATGTAATGATGTAGGTAGTTCCACATTTCAAGTAAATATTTTTCCACATGTCACAAAATTTCATCCCTTTTGAGGTAGAGTCCTTTGGGTATGAATGCACGATGTGTCATACCTAGAAACTAGTACATGTGGAAAGAGAGGCATAGGTATTAGGTACATGGTGGCCATGAATGTCAGGTGGAAAACATCATCTAAATTTGATGTTTGAAGTTTCTCTAGAGGCCAAAGTTAAAATATTCCAAGAGGAGAGCTAGTAGAGCCAATATGGACCGTTTATGTTTCATGGATGGGGAAACTACAAGATAAAATAAGGGTCATTGATATTCCTTGATTGGGGGGACTACAAAAGGAGATATACATCATTGATATCCTATCAAATATGTAAATAGGATGACATAGATGATGCCACATGTAGAACATAGAAGGTATAACATGACATAGTGATCTGGCACATGTAGGTAACCTTTTGTGGGAAATATGAATACCACATGTCAGGAGATGATGGTACCACATGTCATGTAGATATGATGTCATGTGTTAAGAGGATTTGTCACATGTAGGTGAAAATCAGAAAATATTTAGGTCATTCGTTGAAGTTTGAAAGGTTAACAAGGTTGTGTGTTGGCCAACAATGCTGACGACGATATAGGTATCGACAACATGATGAAAGTCATTGGTATTCTAGTGGGAAAGAGAGATATCCACCATTAATTTCATCTAGATTCATCTAAGAGAGGTTGACATCATGATGAAATGCGGGTTCCAACATGGTATCCAACATGGTTGAGTACTAACAAATGTCACTATGTGATTGGTTGACATGAAAAGGTGGGTCTCGTTAGACGAGGAGGTCCTTTGTGCCTTTATTTTATTTCGAGATGTTGGATCTATAGGGAAATGAATTTGGATCGTTGATGTTGGAATAATGTCATTGGGGTTCAAAGAGAAACTATTAGGATTTGTTAAGAAATTTTAACGACGATGAATGAAGGAGTGACCTAAGCCATCGGTTGGAGTGGGCTATAGACACGGTCTGAAACGTTGATTTTTCGTGGGTCTCACCATCAAATTTGGAGGTGAAAATCGAAAGATAAATTAATCGTTGCACAATTTGGTGTCTCCGAATTGCTTAGAGTCGTAGAATGATCGACATGAGGACCATCAAATCTAGTATAGGCTCGATTAATGGATCATCATCATAACTTAATGGATACTCATCATAACCCATGGGAGTAAAATCCTGATGAAGACAATGTGAGGTTCTGTGGGATGGGAACCGTGGATCAAAGGAACATGTGAAAGTGACATGTTCGATGTAATATCCCAAAAAATAATTAATTATTAAATTATGTATGCACTTAGGAATAAATTTCCTTTTTTGGCAAATTCGTATTTGGATTTTTTTTTCCATTTATGGAAAATCTGAATTTGGAATTTGATTATGTGTAATTAATTGTTTTGACTGTTGGCCAAAGATTTGATTTTCCCAACTAAATCTTTGACTGTGACACATGTAAAAGAAAAATCTTTTTATATATTAATTGTTGGATGACAAATGGACTAGCTAGGTTGAAAACATCTGACCATGAATCCATGAGTGGGGAACATACTTGAGTTAGGTTAGTGCTGAATTTTACAAGTGGAAAATGAGGAATTTGACTACTAGAAGCCCCTGAAAATCAAGGATTTATAAATTTGCCAAAATTCCTAAGGGAAAAAGACCTAGGCACAAGATGCTCATGATATACAACATATGGGAGGAGGCAAGACGCTACTGAGTATGCTGTAGAAATAATATCACTTGTTGTTATGAACACTATTTAGTGGGAGGCAAGGGGATTATTCTGATCTGAAAGAAGGACTGTAGAAAAAGAGGATCATTGTCAATTCACCCTTATGGACTCATGGTCAGGATAGGGGGTGAACAGAGCAAGTAATTTGGTTTTCTTGTTCTATGGTTGGTGGAACTTGGTTGTTCGATTTTTTTTCTAGCATCTTAATCAGATAAGTACATATACCTGTTCTCTTGTTAAATGTTTTGTTGATTATTAGCTGATAGAATGAAATGATTATAGGATAATTATTTTATCTATTGATTATACTCAGTGAGTAGAGATACGAAATATATTGTGAATTTTTATTGCTAATGAAGTTGAGTTATACGTGTATAAATAGTGATATATGTATATGTTTGACTAGGAATAAATAATGTTAGAATTGTTACGTGTGTTCTGGAAATTACAAGTGAATAGGTGCATCTATAGAGGATAACTGTGTGTATTTCCATGTATCCATATAGATATATTTATGTACATAAAATACATGTAGAATACCATATCAGTCTTTGTACATGTATCTTATAACAAAGATAAATAAAATAATAGTCCTCCCTTTTGAAAATAAATTACATTCTATATATGCGATGATCCATAAAAAATTAGAGATTGAATATTTGACATAATACATGCTATCACCGTTGTTTAAATCATGGAATCGTATTCAAATTGGGGTTTCCTTTACAATATGTTTATTCTATTAAAGAATTAAAATACAAATAACCAGTTTATCCATGGAACCCTAGTCCAAAATAATCACAATAGAGTACGCTAGTGTAAGGACCTTGTACCATTAATAAACAAAACCTAAGAATTTTTAAATTAAACACCAATATTTGGAACTCGAATACCTTTTGAGCAAGGAATTCCCTCAGATCCGTTTTCCCTCAGAGTGATTAGTCCTGCAAGGGGAAAATTGACAGAATTAGTAAACTGTGTTAAGTAATCAAACAAATTTAAACATTAAATATTTAGAAAATGGAAAGAACTTAGACTATAGTATGCATGGATGCGATTCTCCACCGGCACTGAAGAGACAACCTGTCCACAGTGCAAAGGGGAAGAGTGGACCCATAAATGGTTGATGGGTACCCTCGCAAGGAAAATAGGGTCCCATCATTAGTTGTGTAACTGAAAAGAAAAATTAACTAGATGCTCCAGAATGGAGCAAGTAATTAAATAGTGATAAATATTAAAGTATTTTTCATAACCAAAATAATAAAGTTCACCTAGTAAAGTCGTATAGCCCATAGAGTCATATCCTTCTCAAATTCGGGATTTCAGACAAGGGTTGTGGGACATCTCTCCCTTAAATATTAAAACTTAAAGGTTGTTTATTAAAATCTCAGATAAAAACACAAGAATAAACTGGACTTAAAATACACATTACAAACCTACTGTAATCTTTCCTTCCTGTCAAAGACAGTCAGGCCAATAGAGTAGAATTAGATGAAATTTTGTGGATAATTCATTTACTATTTTTTGTTACACAGGAGAAGTACATATAGACAAAAAAGGTTTCTTGAATAGAGGATTCAGGGTGAATATTATACAAGTTACTTGAGGTATAAACTCTGGTGGAATTTAATTATATACAGAGATGGAATCCTTATGACCTTAACATATTTTTGTATAAGTGTGGAACGTGATTTGGAAATTATTACAGGCCAATTACTAAATTTATACACATAGGTAAGAAAACCTTACTGTATACACAAGGGATATTTTTATGATTATACTTGTGCATTTTGAAAACGAAACAAATCACAATAAGTCCTGGGATGTGTATTCTCATATTAAAGAACCGCTAGTTCAGGAATCATGTCATATTTCCTTTTATTAACCCAAGAGACATATCACATATTAAATAGGAAACAATAAGATACAATATACCTACAATAAACACCATAAGTGGATTTAGAGTTACTGTAGAAATCTAGAAAATATTTAACCACGGTATTCTCGGGCGATACGTGTGTCATGCACAACTTAAATACAAGAATAAACGATAAGGATAAGATCAAGGTCACGACCTAAATTATTACCAACAGAACCCTTAAGGTTATTACAGGAACAATTCTTGAACCAGAAGGCTAAATTCCATGTATAATCTTCAGAAAAGTCTTAAATGAAAACCATGAATAGAGGGTGTTTACACTTGCGAAAAAAGCTAATACTGTAAACTGCCACGATTAATCCCGATAGATATATACACAAAGAGCATGGATGCAAATTTTATTTAAATATTTATGTGACAGTGAAAGAAGAACCTCAAACCCATAAGTCGTATGAGACAGTTACAGTGGAAGTTACGAATACGACTAACATTTTACAAACTACTACTTCTATTATAGGATAACTTAAGAAATAAAGTTTTTCTTGGGTTTACCTGGTATAGAAGAAAACCAGTCGGTCATGCGCCCTTTATTTTCCTTACACAGAACAAGATCACTCCATGTCTCCGGACTTACAACCAGAGAAAACATTGTAGGGATTAATGTTGGGCGTTTTTGAAAAGTCCACAGAGCGAAAGGAAAAATGATGCATTAGTTACCCATAAAGCCTTCACAGAGCAGAGTAATGGTGAGAGGATGTTCAGGTACTCTGGCCATGTGAATAAACGCATATGGTGTGCCCACATTGGACATGAAAACCTAGCAACCAGTACATTGCAAAACCCTCTTAATTATCGACCATGGATTAATGGTGTTATAGACATACTTAAATTCATATTTAACCTAACTCCCTTAATGTTGTCAGTGTTGGTCCATGTCTCCAGGTTGGGTGGGTTTTCACATTGAAAAATTTAAGATTTAAGGATTAGTTAAGGGCATTACCAGGGTTAGGGTTATGACCTGTCATGCCTGACTGGATGCCAATCCTTTAAACATTAAACAATTGTAAGTTGAGCATCCCCTCTGTTACAACTGGCATGCACTAATTTTGTTATTTACCATGTTAAAATTTTAACAAAAAAATGACAAGACATGACCACTGTATGTAACAGTTAGAATGCACATATAGTAGGGGTAAAGATTGTAGTAAGTGGACATGTCTGTATATTGTGGATAACATTAAAAGTTCGTGTAATGCATTTGATAGTTTATATATATAATCTCAAGGAAATAAACTACCTTGTGTGGGTATATATATATATATATATATATATATATATATATATATATATAAGTTGAGTATTGTATATCCCATGATAGCTCTAAACAATATTGATACATGTCATATAAGAGTATAATGAGAAAAAACTTAATATATGAGATTATTTTGTGGTAACCTTAAAAGTACTCATATATTGCATATGAAGTGGAAGGTGTTAAGTCTTGATTTAAGGATAGAGATTTTAGAAAAAACACTTTTATGGATCCCTTTGAGAAAAGTATAAACCATGTTAGGATAGGGTTACTATATCCATTTATGGATACAATAAGACTTACAGGTCCACTTTGATATTACAGTTTTTTGTGAATAGTCTAAGCACTAGCCTATTATGTTAAAATTTGGAGTGCACTGAACAGTTTTCATATGTACTGAATTATGTTAATAAGTAGGACTGCACTTAGAAAAGTCAACTATCTTGTTAATAGTCACTTGTAACTATGAGTAGTTACATGTCATATTCCGATAGAAAAAATAATAGATTTAAGCTTGATCAACTATATCAGAGTAAAGAAGTTTTAATGCACGTATCATTTTTTTTATTTATTTGGCAAATTTCAGGTACATTATATATGGTATCAGAGTTGAATGTTACAACACTTGGACCTCAAAATAGGGCCAAAATTAGTTTAGTATACTTTATCCTATTTAAAGAAAAACTAACAAAAATGCTTACTATTATAAACAAAAAAAAATATTTTGTTGTGATAATGGCAACTCAGAACGAAGAGGATATCAAACTTGAGGAGAATCTTGATCAAGGACCTCCTAAAGAACCTGGGTAGAATAGTGAAGGAAATTTAGCCACCCAGGTTCTGGAAACAATGAGGAACCTTATCGTGGAACTGCAATTTTTCAAGGAAGATAATGAGAAACTGAAAAAGGCACACGAAGACCAGCAGGAAATAAATGAAGTACTGTTGCACATCATAGTAACAAAGAAGAGCCCAAAATATAATGACAAGGAATAAGAGGTCAAAAAAAGAGCCTCCAAAAATTCTTGTCCTGAAGAAGAAAATGAGAACAATGCTTCTGAAGGCACACCAACAACGGAAAACAAAATAGCCATAGGAAGGAAATTAAAATGGGTGGACCACCTAGAGGGTGAATTCAAGAAGATCAAAACGTCCACCTTTGATGGGGTAACCAGGATAGGGAAGGAAGTTGAAGCATGGTTACTGGATATACAAAAGTACTTTTAGATTTATAATTATTCAAGTAACATGAAGGTCAGAATGGCCATTTATAATCTGAAAGGAAAGGCAAGTATCTCGTGGCATGACCTGAAGTTGGCCAAGGGTTTAAAGGAGAAACAAATGGAATGGTCAGATTTCAATAAAATACTTCAAGAAATAGTACTTATCACAAAGTTATTATGAAATAAATACCAAATAATTTTATGATCTAAGACTCAAACAAATGACCATGGACTACCTAATAAACAAATTTCTTGAATTAGTAAGATTTGTGCCATACATCAGGGAAGAAAAAGTAAAAATACAGCGATTCCTAAGGTGCCTACCATAGTGATATAAGGAAAGAATTGAATTTGACAATCCCAATACCTTGAGCGAGGTTTTTAGAAAGGCCTAGATGTGATATTATTAGTACAAACAACATTCTGAACTTCCCAAGGCTTGGAAGGACAAGAAATAGGATAGAATAAACCAACAAAAGAAATACTTCCAACTAGCCCCTTTCCAGAATGCGGAAAATAACTTCCAAAGGAAATATTTCCATTCCAATAACCAGGACACCCAAGGGGTAGGTAGAGTAGTTAATCTGGGAACCAAGGAATTTGGGGACAGCCCTAGGGAACCATTAAAATGATGGGAGTGTGGAGAACCTCACTTAAGGAGGAACTGTCCATGTTTAACTACCACACAAGGACCACAGTTCATAACCTGCAAGAGGCCTCTAGAGTAGGATATGTGGGAAGAAGCATACACAAAATTAATGCAGTTGTGGATGGCCAACAAGCTGATCATCAATTCACTATAGTGGAAGTTGAAGGTAAAGTTAATAGTAATCATATTTCTATTTTAATTGACCCAGGAGCTACTCCGAGTTATGTTACTCCTGGTGTAGATGATTCAAACAAACTTAATAAGGTAAAGAATAATAAATCCTGGTTAGTACAGCTAGCAACAGGGACAAAAAGAAAAGTAACAGATTTCATTTCTGATTGTGAACTCAGTTTAGATAGCCAAAATATAAAGTTAAATCTGAATATTTTACTGTTGGTTCATAGAGGAGTCTGCATAAAGTTCTGCAAGGAGTGTAGAAGGAATTCAAGAAAAACCTAAGTCTTGAAAGGAAGAATTTAGTTTAAGTGTGAAAAGGATTCAGGAACTTGTTGAAGTCCTGAAGACAGTGAAATAACTCATCGAGGAGGAGACATGTGTCAAAAGAACAAGAGGTTCAGTAGAATAACTTCGGGAGGTTTTTCGATAGTAGACAAAGATCTTCATGAAGTCATGAAGAGAGATTTCAATCCAGACCATTGGATATGGGAGGGAACATGGTAGAGATCCACGTAGTTCGAGATAATTCGAGGAGGGAACACCTGAGACAGGAACTCACGAAGTTGAAGTTCATGAAAGTAATCCTAGCCTTTGATCGTGAGGGAAACGAGGACTGTAGATCTGGTCCCAAAGAATTCATGGATTTGGGAATCGGGAAAAGGGAATAAGTAGTTCACAAAAATCTCGAAGCACAGGGTCATGAAGGGAGCTATTCGATGGTCATAGTCCATGGTCACATCAAGGAGGGAGCCTAACATAGAGATTTAACACTGATGACATCTGGATTTGGAAATCACTAAGGAGAGGGTCCACGAGCACCACATAACCTATGCCAGAAAAAGAAAGGACATGTGATACAAATTTTGAGTTCCAAGAGGAATCTAAGGAGTCACTCTAACTCATTATTACAAACTATCCTAGACCGAGAGGTCGATTCAACCCTTTGGAGGGGAGGTTGACACCAACTACATTGGATGACACAAGATAGGAAGCCACATGGATTCCACATGGCAATGAGGTGGCATTCAACCACTAAGGGCCAAGAAATTTGGAAAGCCATAAATTTTTATCCGGAGCTCAGTTTAAAGCATGGTGATAATCATTGAAAACATCTTTATGAGTAGAATACAATGGTACCCTCAATAAAATGTTTTGAGATGATTGAGAAAAGATGATTTTTTACTACCCCATTCCTTCAAAGGTTACTTAGGGGGTTGGGTGTGTTACATCTTCTAACAGGTGCTAATATATAAAGAAGATCCAATTGAAGCATTGATAAACATTGACTTAAGTATGTGTTGTGAGTATATGTTGAAGTGACAAGGTTTAATTTAACAATTTCTAAGTAGGTATGTTTTTTAACTTCCCTTGTTTTATAATTAATGGAGCAACAAGAAACCTTAATATTAATTATATCGATTGTGATTTTTCATGGAATATTAAACATGCAGTAAAAAAGGATGGAGTGCATCCAACACAAGTTATTTTGAGAGATGGCATGAAGCATGGATTCAAAGGAATGTGTATTTTTTATGAAACAGAGGTTGTTATGGTACACTTTTTTATTTACGCAATCATGTATATTCTACTATTTATATAAATGTATATATACTTATTACACTTTATTTCTATGTTTAGAGATGGAACATGAAGAGGTGTAAATAAAAAAACAACTCTTTCAAGAAAACATTAGTTTAAATAACCAAAGTACAATATTTCCTACAAGTGATGAAGAAATGAGGCATGCATGCAACTCAAGTAATGATAGCAATTCAATAAATGTCGAATGAAAATCAATATAATTGAATGTTACTAGAAGTTGTATTTTTGTCATATTTGTCTATGAAGATCAAGGATTTTGTTTAATGTACTCGACATATTGTCCCATTTTCATGAGGAAATGTTACTAATGAGTGTAACAATTACATATTGGTTGCATTTTGATTATTGTGTACCTTTACATTGTCCTATTTTGTATGATGGGTCAATTATTCATATATAATAAAATGAGTTTCTTATTTTATTGCATTGTCAAATGCTATAAAATGTTGTTCTTATGATTAATAGATATATCAATCACTTGGATTGTTACAAATAATAGAGTTTTAATCCATTGGATAACACATTAATGCAATCATTATATCAAAATGCAATAAAAAAAATATAAAAAACAAGATTATGATAACACATATTTGATTTTGAGATCATTACTTGAAAATTTGTAAAATAAAAATAATTAAATATATACATATTATTGCACTACATTCTTTTGGACTCACTAAATGATGCATTTTTAAAAATCTATATGCACTAGTCCTAAAAATTGTGAGAAATAAATGCTTCTTTAAATGACATAATGTATGATTATATTTGTATCATTTCAAAATATTTTGATGCACATGATTACAATACGAGCTAGTGCACACATAGACATAAAAATCATTGGTTCTCTTCGTTTAGGTGTGGGCACCGCTGCTTCTCATTTATGTGTTTGCATCGATGATTCTCATTTGTGTGTGTGTAACGATGCTTATTATTTATGTGTGAGTTCCAATTCTTCTCATTTATGCGTGTGCATTGATTCTCATCATTTATTTGTGCACACTGGTGCTTATCATTTATGTGTGTGCACTAGTACTGATGCTTCTCATTTCTATGTGCACAACGATGCCTCTTATTTATGTGTGAGTTTCAATGCTTCTCATTTATGTGTTATTTTCGGTGCTTCTTATTTATGTGTGAGTTTTGATGCTTCTCATTTATTTACTTATGTGTGCACATCAGTTTTCATCATTTATTTGTGTGCACTGGTTCTTCTCATTTATATATGTTCACTGGTACTAGTGTTGTTGGATTAATGAGAGGGGGGGTGAATCAATAATAAAGAAATAGGATCATTTTTAACCATAAAATTCAAGTGTTATATCAATGTAGCATTACCATCCAATAGTTTCAGAGTAAACAAACAATGAAAAAATGAGCAATCATACAAATACATAGTACACCAATGTTTTTATGTGGAAACCTAAAGTGGGAGAAAACAACAGAATGATTTTTCTTATATGTCTTTAAGAATTACATTCATTGGAAGCACCAACCTCCTTTTCTTTCCAGCTACAACTGGAAGGAGGCTCAAACCCCCTATTTTATTAGGATAAAACCTAAGGGAATATCCAACTCCCTAATTCTTCGTCTAGAACTACAAGTAGGCTACAATCCACTATGTTCTCTGGCTACAATTGGAAGGTTGATGCAACCACCTATCCTTGCCCCATCCAACTACCATGTCGTAGAAGTAGAATGATGGAACCACTATTACACTATCAGTGTGAGATATACTATTGTAAACATGTACCAATCAACCTGCACCAAACAACATGTAACAACTTGTACCAAACAACCTGTAATCAACCTGTACCATAAAAAAGTGAATCAACCATGCACCAACCTATAACTCAACCTGTACCATCAATGAGTGAATCCACCATAAACCACATATGTATCAATCAGGCATCAAATACACATAAAATATGACTCATCAAGATGTACCAACATCATCAACAACACACCTCATGTATGTGCCAACTCATCAACTACTTGTCTCAGCCATGTACCCAGCATGTACCTCACCCAAAATCCCTCATCAATTTCATCATTCAAATCTGATTTGTAACATTGTAATAGACCTAGTGTATATGATCACATACTTGCAAACCTTCCTTAACTTTAACAACAAGAGACTAGCATTTTCATCAAACTTTACTTTAGTCTCACATGACTAATTTTGGATTAGTCAACAACCCTAACTTGAAATAATCATAACTATGTACCTATAATGAATAAAGATATGAAAATAGTACACAATGTTCTTCAGTGTCATTTATGAAATTCTCCCAGGTTTCACTACTTGGAACCTCTTAGAAAAGGTGTTAAAGAAAAAATAGCATACCTTGTTGAGTTTTGGATTATTCTAGAGAGAGAAAGTGTAGAGTGTTCCCTGCATGGAATATTTGTTGTATGGATCTGAAAAATGGTACAAAGAATGCTGCAGACTGTACTCTAACCAATACATTTGATTTTACTAAATTTGGACCTGTTATGAAGAAGTTATGACTTTTTTACTTGAAACACTTGTTTTAGACTAGTTTTGGGACTAGCCACAGACCCTATTTTCCACGGAGTGTAGCTCAAAAATTGCAACGACCCACAAGCTGATATTTGTATCACAAATACTTGGATATGCTTCCTCAACAACCTCCATATTTCTTGGTCTAAATAATTCTAGAAAAAAATGTTATTTCAAAAATGGCGAGATGACCTATAAATAACATACCTTAGAAAGCATCATCAAAACAATTTATCCTCCCTTGAATTTTGGCCTTCTTTACTACACTTTCCCTATGAAATTTGCCTTAGATATCCGTTGGTTACCTTGGTCACTTGTAGATATTCAATATTCTCAAGCGTAATTAAAATGAGAGACCCTTTCCTCTTACTTGTACTTTTATGTAGCTTCCTCAAGGGGTTACCTTCTAACCATCTTAAACCACTTTTCTTATTTTAGGGCTAACCTACTTCTAACCACTTGTCCAATTAGTAATTTCTCCATTAACTTTATTATTTAAATAATTTATTTTGTATCCACTTTTACTTATAGTACACTCATCACTTCACTTTATTATTTAAATAATTTCTTCTTTGCAACCAATTTGACTACTTTGACCTTTTGGGGCTTCTAGATGATTCATGAGAGTTCTCCAACTTCACATGGCCATAACTCTCTAACCATGAGGAGTTATGTGATGTTCCACGTACCATCATAAATGGCATGACATGTACTATCCATATAGAATATTCTTACCTTCGAATATATTAAAACTCATACCATTATACATCAAAAAAAGTTGGGTCCATTATACAAACATTTGTGCTACCGAAATTCACTATAGGAATTTCTTCAACGGTTGGTATCGATGAAAAATAACCCACATAATCAACATGTGTTTCTCATTTATGTGTGTGCACTGATGCATTTTCACGATAAGAGATTTGAAAAGAAAAAAAACATTTTTTACAACCTCTTCCCACCCATTTTTTTTAGTTAAATGGAACACCCGTTAAAACCTCTGCCAAAATGTCCATTGTAACATCCCGCTCTGGCGCACTGGAAAAACTTATTCTTTGAGGACACTTGCTCGCAAGTGATCTGGATTTTTATGATGATGAACCACTTAACCTTGATGATGATGCGTCATGATTCATGACAGGATGTTTTACTATTGCTATATATAGATGCTATTGACTCAGTTTCATTGACTGTGCAGGGTTTCGGACCTTAAGGATGTAGAGGCATCGGTGGAACTCCCTTGGACTTTGGATTGAGTCAGGGAGTGGGCTATTTGAGTTGTTTTCATTTACAGTGATATTGTGTGGTTTTGATGATATGCTATTGATTTCATGATATGTTGTTGACATGATCTGACATGATG
>JZKD02S1601519.1:1396688-1418280 GCA_000966675.3 Picea glauca | reverse complement strand
GTATTACACGGTTTTCCTCAGGCAAACACGGCTAACGGTTTCAGAGATGAATCAGGATACCCGGCAGAGGTCGTACCTTCCATGCACATGGGTTTGGGTTCGAATGGAGGAAGATCTCCCACCCACGGTTCAGCTCTGCGCTTATATTTGCATGCACCAGGGTTGACACTTGTCACCCTGGGAACTGCATGTGTTCCATCCGTACGCCCTTCTCCCACCACTTGGGAAATCACGGGCCCTTTCAAAGGACTTAGGTTAAAATAATGTGCACATGGATTTTTAGGAATAATAATAAAATATTATTCCAGGCCTAAGCCCCCTGGGCTTAGCCCCTAGGCTCCACACTCAGCCCCTTTCCCACTTTCCAGCCCCTAGTTCCTTGCCCCTTCTGTGGACGCTCAGTCCCCCATCACTCTTTCATCGTGGATGGTCTGCACTGGTGGTATTTATATTTTATTAATTGACCTGCATACATACAAGTATATCAACATGCTCCTAGCCTTCAACACTTAGGCTCCTTGGCCTAACAAAACTCATAAGCCTACAACTTATACAAAACTTGGCTCACCAACCTATAGAGTATATTTACAATTCTTTGCATATAACATGATCTGTAACGGGGCTCGGCCTTGGGGACACTACACATTTCCTTCATGGAATTTTGTATTTATCTTTTTATGTCATCCTTATTTTCTTCCATATTATTTTTCATATCATCAATATTGTTTTTCATACCCTCCATATTGTTTTCCACCCCATCCATATTCCCTTCTATTACTTGAATTTTTCTTGTGAGTTTACCCAATTATTGGACTTTTCCCTCACATTCTTAATTTGTTCCTCCAATTTGGACAACCTATTATGTATGTCCGCATTTTCTTCTTAAGCCATAGATGAGGATTCTGGAGGTTTAATAGGTGTTGTCAATTTTTTGGGACCCATATGGAGTCATAATAATAATAATAATCTATTATATATTTATCACAAATTCCAAATCACTTGAAACAAATATTCCAAAAATGATTATGCCAATTCTAAGTTACGTACCTTCAAAACCTTAATTTGGAGTTTGTCCTCTTGGATGACCTTTCTTCTAGTGTATCTCTAACATTTTGGCCCTTCTGGGTTTGAAATTTTATTCTATAGTTATATGATATCTCCTCTCTGCAATGTGATAGGTCTGATCAAAATTGGATGTAATATCCCGTCCGTTGTTTCTAGGAAATAAAAGCATCAAAGTAATTTTTTTTTTTGCATTAAGGAATTAACAACAACACATGATCACAACAAAGCCTAATCAACAACATCATAAGTAAAATAAGTACCAACTACTCATCAAGCAAATCACTAATGATCCATTCAATGAATCAACGAATGATAGAGACACATAAGCATGAATAACGTAGAATATCATCACTTCATAATCATCTTGAAATAAATTACGACAACATTCAATGAGACAATGAATAAAAAAAACTACCTGCCCAACCTACCCTACAAGGTTAGCACCTCCAGAACACATAAGCAACGATCAAGACTAGGTTCCAATTGATTTTAATTATTTAAGGTATCAGGGATTTCGACTATTCTGAGGAACAAGGAGGTTTTGTAAATCTCTCTAAATCAATCACATCTCATATCTCTAGACTAGACCATCAGTCACACTAGCGCAAGAGTAAGCTAGTTCCTTATTGAACAAGTATCAACATCTTCTATGGAACAATACTCCAATTACCTAATCATGTACACATCAACAATTAAATGACGCAAGAGAAACAAACTTTAACATAATCATATGTCAACATATTAATCGTGCAAGAGTATTCTCAACCTTATTTCATGGCACAAGGGAGTCTAACTACTTAACAAGTCAGAGATCAATATTAAAATCAAGGAGCAAGTAATATTACCACATTAAAATTCAAAGCATAAGAGAATGTATTTACTAAATCCATCACACAATGACAGAAGATAAGGCACAAGGTAATAGACTTTATTTATTACTTGCGTAAATAAATCTAATCACATACATTAAATTAGGCATCACCTTAAATTGAGATGCAATAGTGTCATCAATTAATTCATTGCACAAAGAGATATAAGGTATAAACAATCATTCACTACATCATAATTTTATTGCGTGCAAGAAGTCTAATCACACGTTCAATCATACCTCAACAAAATTCCAATGACGCAAGAGAAATATGCTTTATTTTACATGGAACAAGAAAAATAAAAGCTTGATCAATCATATATCCACCTTCTCTAAAGGAGCAAGCGAAATCCATCTACTAACAATCATAAATTCACTTGGTATCACCGCGCAAGGGAAAACCGATTTCTAGACCATCACACGAGTAGAGGCGTGAGAGTAAATCATTACTTAAATTCAATTGCGCACGAAATCCAATCACATAAATTTCAAGGCACAAGGGAATCAATAGTTTACTACATGGCGCAAGGAACATAAAAAAACAATCAATCATGCATCGACATTTTTCAAGGGCGCAAGAGTGGTCCACTTGTTTTAAAGGGCGCAAGGGAAATTAATACTTATTTAACCTTATAAGAACAATAAATTAAAACACACGGAAATTTCTACCAAGCTTCCTATTTTAGAAAAAGGATGGGTAAGGGATACCTCTAAGATGAGTAAGTCAAGTACTCGATACAATATTAAAACATGTATCATAAATATACATCCCATCTCTTAAGGGCATCTTCTGGAGTAAGTAATAAAAGCTAACACTCCTAGGCATTAGGAGAACCTAAAGGAAGACATTGGCATAGTAAGTTTAACAATGCCTTTACTTTATGTATCAAAAGGTGGTTCTGATGAATCTATTTTTAAACAATAAAAATGAAATCATTCTAACAATAACTAGACGGATGGTACTAAATAAATCAGTAAAAACCATAACTGACGATGGAACTAGTGGAATCAAATTAAAAACAATAAACATTAAACTCATTTAAATAGATGTATATAAGAAGATCCTTTCTAAGGTAAATTATAAACTTTCAACCCGAATCAAATGATGACCACAAGAGGAGTATGGTTACGCGTGCGAGAAACTGAATCTGAATCTCCTCTTGGCGAGAATTTAAGGATAAAGCAAGGATCTAGAAAAATATTCGCTCGCACGTTAATTAAGACAGGTTTAATCTCCCCCTCCACCACCAAAAACACATAGAAAGGATAAATTCTATTGAATCACTCCACGTGCAAAGTTCAATTTAGTGATCCACTTGTGTAGGGTCATCTCCAAGGAGAATCGCACGAATTTTTTTAAATATTGCGAGGGTTGCAGACAGTGAGGTTCGAGCCCTGACAGAGCGATCATCACACAACAATTCCAACAACTCTCCATCTAAATCGTCTGGAGTTTTTGATGATGATATGACCTCACAACGAGTTTATATTTTCTCTCATATAAAAGTATTAGTAAGGATCCAGAGACTGAAATATACAGGCGTGAGAGAATTCCCAAAATTCTAAAAATATCTTATGCATTTCGACATCATATCTCCACCACAGTCTACATCATTCAACTATCGAGATCAAGTCAGAGAACCAAGAGGTAAGAACGAAGACCAAGTATCTAGCGCCAAGCCACCTAGGAGAGGCCACGAGGAATCCCACAAGGACGTTAAATTCTCTACGCCATAGTGGGGGCAATATTCTTCACTAATCATTATGTTTACACTATGTTTCCAGTAAGGTCTGTAATGCGAAGTTTCTCTATAGAAGAAAACGAATGGTTACACAGTAAGCTAAATCATTTAAATCCAAGAACATTGGGAAGCAACGAAGGATAGTCGAAATGGGTTTAAACATAAATCCAATTTTATTTTTAACTCACAGAACGAGGGGATCTCGCCCAAGAGAAAAATGAAATGGTTTAGAAAGTAATTCCAGAATTCTCTTCGACATCAGAACGATAGGATATCGCGAATAAAAAAAATTGAAAAGGCTTAGACAATGTTCCAGAAGAAATGATTCAAGATGTCATTTTGGAAGGTGAACCTCTGATCAGGGTTTAAAGATTCCACCAGAGTGTACCAAAATTAAGGGGACGAGCTTCGTTGCTCATAGAAATATATGTTTACAAGAGTTGGTTTACACTCCCTTAGAATCTCCGTGACCGACTGTCTCAGTCTTCTCTCATGACATCGTGGATCTCTCAAACTAGGTAATCGTTAACCTACAATTCGAGCCACAACGGGAGTGCTAGTAGGATGTGGTAGGGATGTTGGCACACCTCTCTCTCAATATCTAGTTGTTGTGCATGGCCCCTTTAATTTGTATGTGAGTCTGATTAGCAACCAATCGTCAGCCTGCATCCATCAAGTAAACACTGTCAATTATCCATAAAAACATCATAATATACCCGATCATATGTCACATATATATAAATAGAAATATCCAAACCATATACAATCCACTCCTTGACTTGATATGGAATCCAAGCAAGTCCATTGATTCCATTGACATACTCAATAAATCAAGTGCCCTGCACACTCAGGAGAAACATGTCAATAACACATGTCCATACATAGATATCAAATAACATAACAACAAAATCATCAGAATCCATAAGAGAAACATACAACCATATACTAAACTGAATCACTTGCATGAAAGTGTGCTCAAAGAATAATTAAAATCATGTGCATGCAAGAGAAGAATGTTATATTGGATGTTCCAAGAGGAAGTTATGGTAACTTCCCCACACCTTGTTGTTTTTTGTCCATTCTAGGAGAGCGTACATGTAAAGCATGCCAAGAGAAGAATATATGATATTTGATTCTGAAACTTGAACCAGAAATATTACAGACTGTCCATTGTCCATTGCAACTAGTCTTACTTAATTTGGATACTCACTGAAGATATCACCATTATACGTCGAAAATTTGTTTGAGACTAGTTAATATGACTACTCAAATACTTTATCTTACACAAGGTGTATCTACAAAACTAGGATGACCCAGAAGATGAATTTTTTGTCAAAGCTATCTTGATAATTTCTCTAAATATCCTCTAGGTTTCAAGGTCTGAAAAGTCATAGAAATTTTTTTATAGCGAATATTCTATGATGACTAAATTTAGAATGATTCCAGAACCCTATCTTACATAGGATATATCTTCGAACATATAAGTTGTTGAGAGCTAAAATTTGAATCTCGCGTACCTTGATCCATCTAATAAATATCCTAAAAGGGGTTCCTTTTGAAACATCGTAGAAAACAATTTATAGTGAAAATTCCAAGGTGACTAAGATGCAACATCGAAACCCCAAGAGCTTGAGCTCTGATTCTAAATGTTATGAACGAACACCTTAAAAATGATAAGAAATCAATAAAATTCAGTTCACTTCAAGGGGGGAACCTCCTTTACAATATATAAAATTTAGAACATAACACGAGATGAGGTAATATGATCCTAATACTATATCTCCTTGATATATCTATCTATCTATCTATCTATCTATCTATCTATCTATCTATCTATCTATCTATCTATCTATCTATATATATATATATATATATATATATAGGAGATAAAGGGTTACAATTATAATGGCAGGGTGCAAAAAAGGCTTCTAGTCAACCTACTATAAATGTGATAATTCAATATCTATGGTATAATAAGGGGTTTTAATCATATCATGGGGCTTTGTATAGGGATTAAAATATCCTCTCCCCCCCTTGAAGTTTTTAATGTTATTTTAGACCAACCATACTTGTGGAAACGACATGATTTATATGAGTCTATACCTTGCAGTGTTATTATTACTTTGTGTAGACATTTGTATGAGATACCAGAGGTAGTTCTTCCTACCAACATTTCTTTGATCTCTGCTAAGAAATGTAATATGATTATTTCCTAGACTGAGAAATTTGTGTTATTCATGATTCTCTCTCAAAGTGAATAAAAGGCCACATACCCATCCATGGCCTCTACATAGGCCCTCTCCATGCAATAGAAGTAGGTGGAAAAGATAGTGTAATAATACAAAGACATATTATCCTAACCTACTGGGGTATCGCTTCACTTTCAGGTCAAGCATTCAATTGAATTAACTCATGATGAACCTCTACCTAATGGGCCAATGTATCGCCACTCTCTAATGGAAAATGAGGAAATCAAGTGAAAGATCCAAGAGTTGCTTCAAAAGGGGCACATACAACCCATCTCCTCACCTTGTGGGAGCCCAATTGTACTCCTGCAGAATCAGTATGGGACTTGGCTACTATGTGTTAATTATAGATCCCTAAAAAAATTGCAATCAGTAACTGATACCCAATTACACGAATTGATGAACTTCTTGACCAACTTAAGAGAGGCAGGATTTTCAATAATATTGACCTAAAGTATGGACACCACTAGGCCCTAATAGAACAAATTGATGTATGGAAGACTGCTTTCAAGTCCAAAGAAGGTATGTTCGAGTGGCTAGTCATGCCATTTGGTTTGAGAAATGCTCCAGAATGTTTCATGAGATTGATGGATGATATATTGCATCCTTTCACCAATTATTTTGTGGTGATATGTCTAGATGATAGTCTCATCTTCAACAAGAACTGGCATACCACTTGAATCATATTCAAGAAGTCCTTCACACTCAATAAAAACAAAAGCTATATGCTAACCTGGAAAGATTCTCCTTTAGCATGAACAAGGTCCAATAACTACAATACATTTTTTATGTACATGGTGTGTACATGGATCCAACCAAGTTCCAAGTCATTCAGGACTAGCCAGCCCCAACCAAACTAACCAAGCTTCAAAGTTTCTTAGGATTTTCCAACTTCTATCGTAGGTTTGTGATGGGATTATCCCATATTGCATGGGACCTCATCCAAGTGACCAAGGGTGGTGGAAAGGAAACATCTGTGTGTGGGAAGTCACAACAACAAGAATTCAATGATATGAAAAATCACTTGTGCTTAGCTCTAGTACTCTCCTTACCCGATCTATAACAACCCTTTTTGATTGAGACCGATGCCTCAAACTATGTTGTTGGTTCAGTTCTCACTCACAATGGTCATCCAATGGAATATCATAGTGAGACACTGTCATATGCCATCTGTAAGTACCCTACCTATGACAAAGAAATGTATACAATTATACAAGTCTTCTGACAATGGTAGCACTACATTCTCAGGAAGGTGATAGTCATCCACATTAATCACAAGCCTTTGTAGTTCATCCAGACATAAATCAAATTGCAAAATGACCACCATCAAAAGTGGTCCACATACTTGCAACATTTCCTTATCAACATCAAATATAATATAGGGAGCACAAATCATGTCATTGATTTCCTCATTCGACCTCTAGTTGCAGCCTTAACCATGATGCTCCACTCCTATGGCAATGAGACATCTGAGTGGCCACAACTCTACTAGAGAGATCTTGAATTTGCTAACACTTACCATATTCTTATCACATGCACAGTTGTCACTGAATATCATCTTCAAGACAGACTATTATGCCATTTGGGCCACCTATTTGTTCTTTCAAGCAAGTGTGCGAAGGTGATTTGGGAATATCACAATAATCAGATGGAAGGAAATTTTAGCATGGAAAATACCTCACAAAAGTACTACAAAAGCATTTATATTGGTCTAAATTGCACTAGAATGTCAACAAGTATATCCAGTCCTCCACTTTCTACATCATTTCCAAACCAACAACTAATAAGAAAGGCATTTAGACCCATCTTCCTAGTCTCGAAAGTGCATGGGAATTCATCTCGATGGACTACATGTTGGGCCTTCCTTCAACCAAGAAGGGAAATGCCTATTTTTTTGTGGTGGTTGATCAGTTTTCTAAGATGGTAATCCTAACATCCTACAAGAAAAATATCACAATGGAGGCCACTTCCAATCTCCTCTTCAAATGAGTGTGTGTACACTTCGAGATACCACAAACCATCATATCATACCGATACAACATGTTCCTAAGCACATTTTGGTCCAACCTCTAGTCAATATTGGACACCAATCTCACCAAATCCACCACCTTCAACCCCCAACATAATGGCCAGACATAGGTCATCAATAGAATGATTGTGCATATATTATGCATGTACAAATCCAAACATATTCTCACATGGGATGATAGTCTCCCCTATGTTTAACAAAACTATAACAAATCCCATCATAGCTCAACCGACCACAATCCCTTTCAGGAGGGGTTGGGATTTCAACCATTGGGTCCCATTGATGTCGTGTTGCCCCTTGTATCCACACAACGATAATCATCCCATACTCAATATGAGGCCAACAAAGCCAAAAAGTTTATTGAACAGATTTAGCACATACAAAAACAGGTCCATGATATTTTACAAAAAGAAAGTGCCAAGTACAAACAACGCTATGATCAACACTAGGTGTCGCACAAGTTTTAGGTGGGATATGAGGTATATTTTCATTTTTAGAAAGAATTCCTTACATAACCCTATTAGAAGCTTCATCCACTTTGCTATGAACCTTGCACCATCACCAAGGATTTGGATAAAAACTATTTTCAGAGAACTATTCCCCCCTTCCTTGGACTACACCTAGCGTTCAATGTGGACCTCCTTCAACCATACTTCCCACCATTATTGGACACATCAGAGATCAAACAGTAGTTGACACCGAAATATCTCAACCCTCAATGCATGGAACATACAACCAGTGATCAAATCATGGACACTCATATTAAGGTAACTCGCCAACAAAGGATCAAAATTTATCAGGTTTTTAGAGCACGGTAGCTCTTGCACCAAGGCAAGTATCTCACTAGAGATCAAGTTCAACAAAAGTTTCCCCATCTGATGGGGTTTCTCAATAAAATGGAGACCGCGGCTTGCTAAGGGGGGAGAACTGATCTAGGTGGATATTGGTGGCCAATGTAACATCCCACGCTTGCGTGCACCTGATGTGACTTATTATTTAAGGACACTCGTGTGCAAGTGATATGGTTCATTATATGACTGACTGCTTCACTTATGAATTCTAATGATGAGACTATGGATTATGATGTTATATTATGATTATGTATAGACATATGCTATTGATTGGTTTCTCCTAAGTGTGCAAGACTCTTGACCGATTGAGGATGTTGATGGCATCGATGGACCTCCTTGGACTCTGGATTGAGTCAGGGAGTGGAATGTTTATGGTTTGAGTATTTTTGTTATTGCACATGTGACATATGATTGTTATATTATGATGTTGACTATGGATAGCTGACATGTTTCATTGATTGATGCAGGCTAATGATTGCTTTCTAACCAAAATCACGTTTGGAGTAAAGGGGTTATGCATGACAACCAAATATATTGAGGGAGAGGTGTGGCAACATCCCTACCACAACCTACTAGAACTCCAAGTGTGTCTCAAAATGTAGATTAACGATTACCTATTTCGAGAGATCCATAAGGACATGATGGAAAACTGAGACAGTTGCTCATGAAGATTCTAAACATAGCACAATAAGGTAGGGCCCTTATACCTTACAGGACTTTAGTCTCCCATAAGGTCACCTGACAGAGTTTTGACTCCAAGGGTTACCATAATTAGTCAAAAATTGAGTGTCACCCTTGGAGCACGTAGTGCGTCTTGAAGGGCACGTCAGATAATTGAAATATGAATAAATGTGAGTGACACACTTGGAGAACATAGTGCATCTTGAAGGGAACGTCATGATGTTTAAATACAGGTGAATCAATCAACCTAGGTTCTTAGAAAATAATATATTACTTGACATGGTCAGCCTTAAAATAATTATGTATGAGCAAAGTCATTAATTACAATTTTTCGCTTATAATTTGCTAAGCCTAGTTGAAATAAAAATCCTAGGTCTAAGTAGGGTATGAGGTATACAATTAATTAATCCATTCATAAATGGGGGATGGATAAAAATAAAATTTAAATTTAAAGGATAAATAATTAAAAAAAAAAAAAAAAAACTTGCTAATTTAGAACTTCGACAAAAAGGGGAAAATTAAATGGAAAAGGAATGTGGAACATAGAAGGGAATCTAGTTTAGATAAATTTTGAAATTAGAACTCAACTAAGATGTAAGAAAGAACTTAGTATTTAAGGGATTGTGAGGGAATAAAGGGACATCAAGGAGCATTTTTAGGAATGGTTTTAAGTGGGCAAGGGAAATTGGAAAAATTATTTAATTAATTAAATGAATTTCTGGTGCAACAAGGGATTGGGTGACATGTGTATGGGGGATAATTTTTCCTAATTAATTTGTAATCAAATTAATTTAATGTGCAAATGGAAGTGTCACTAAGGATAAATCTATAAAATTAATTGGGCAGATGAGGAAAGGGGGACAACGGTCAAGCGTAAGGTTATGCTAATGGATTTTTATTGAATGATTTTTCTTGTGGGAGTTGGGATACCCATCTCAGATAGAGAGTGGTAGCTCAACCTTGTGAGGAGAGCTGGGAAATAGATTTATCTGGTTGTGTGTGTGGCCCCTTTGGGGATCGTGGGAGCTCAGGGGGAAGAAGAGTACTCGTAGCATTGGTTGGAAGGTACCGATGAACTCTTCATGTTTAGCAAGTAGGGAGCTGGACGACACACAATCGTGGGAGAAATCGATCAAATCCGCCTTGTCGGCTATGGTATTTTTCAGAGAACTATAGTAGTGAACATTATTTAATCATTTTTGAGATATTATAATTTTTCCATAGATATGTGATTGTAATTGTGACATCCCCAAAAAATAAAATATTTTTTTATTTTTGAAATGTGCTGGAAATTTATTTCCATTTTTGGCAAATTCGAATCTGGAATTTTTTTTCCATTTATGGCAATTCCAAATTTAGAATTTAATAATTGTAATTAATTATTGTGACTGTTGAGCAGAGATCTGATCTAACTCAGCTAAATAGTTGACTATGACACTTGTATAAAACAAAATAGTTATATATTAAATGCAGGAGGAAAAATGGAACAACCATGTTAAAATCAGCTGACCATGACTCGATGAGTGGGGAACATGTTGGAAATGCCTCTAGGATGATTATGAGAAGTGGAAAATCAGAGATTTGGCCACTAGAAGCCCCTGAAAAATTATGGATTAAGAGAGATGCAAAAATCCCCAAAGGAGGAAAAAAGACCTGGGAATTTTTTTTTGATAAATAACATATGCGAGGAGGCAGGACGCTGCCAAGTATGTTGGGGAAAATATTTTTGAGCTCTCTTGCTGTTATGAACACTACGGATTGAGTGTGAGGCAAGAGGAGCCTGCTGAAACAGATTTTCCTCGTTGTTATGAGCACTGTTGAGTAAGTGTGAAGCAAGAGGATAACTGTTGGAATTGAAGGACATTGTTGAGGAGGAGTTTCCAAGTTTTCCCTCATGGATTTATGGTCAGGCTAGGGGTTGAATCGGGCTAGTGGCTTTGGCTGCCCTGTTCTACGGTTGGGAGGAATGTGGTTGTTGCATTTGTCTTCCTGTGGAATTGGATTAAGATATGTTGATCTACTCCTCTCTATTTTTGAATGGCTATGTTTGATTGATGTCATATATATGTTGAGTGATTATATATAATTTGTAGTAATGTAGACTATTTGAATCATCATATCTATTAGTTGTGAGGAATATATGTGAATGAAATCTATATTTATATATATTCGTAATACGTCTGTTGGAATGTTCACATATGACTGTTGAAATATATGTATTTGTTGCGAAAGATAAAATATTTTCGTGGATATAATCCATTTGTTGTCGTGAAGTTCAAAATTAGACATCCCAACCCTGGAATTGTCCCTCCTGTAAGTAAAACACTAGGCGAAAGCACCTATAATTTTGTTATATACGTAAATAGGAAAAGGGGGAGATTAACATCGGTGGGGCAAATCCTCTCTATAGTCAAAGACCTAGAAAGCCAAATATAGATCCCCCGGAACACCGATATTTAATCACCAAACTCTTATGGAAGTGAAATTTCATTTATGATGCATAAATCTAGTACTGTTGGTGTCTAATACACTGATTAAAGGAGACTCTAAGCGATTATAATAGAAATTAATTTTTATAGAAAAATTGTTGTCCTATTGTACCCTTTTGTAGATTATATGCGTATAAACTCATAAGTTTAGATTTTCATAATTCTGTTGGGTAAGCGGATATTGAATCCTTCTACATCTACTGTTTCACATAATGAAAGTAAGAATACCAGTACAAGGAAAAATCTTAGAATTATGAAAATAATGTCCATTTCAACATTTGAGACTTGCTTGTTACATTTATGCGAAGTTCCCTTTCTTTTCCAAACCCCGAAACCCTGAATCACGAAATCCTGATGTGGTGGTCCCACATCCTTCCACTTTTCGCATTTCAGAAGTTGTTGTGTGTTGTTGCCTGGTATTTGAAACGCCGAAACCCCGAACCCTGAAATCATGAAATGATAGTTCCACGTTCCTTTTCGCAATTTTGGGAATTGTTTGTGTTGATGTTTTGGCTTTTGAAATCGCCGTATTCTGAACCCCGAAATCCCGAAGTGATGGGCATTTGTTTTTTGCATTTCAAAAGTTTTTCCATTTTGATGTTTGGGCACTAGAACTCACGAAGTTCTGAACCCTGAAACCCCAAAATGCAGGTCTCACCTTTCCTTTTTAGCATTTCAGAAGTTTGCATATGTTGTTTTTTGGGTACTTGAACTCATGAAGTCCTGAACCCCAAAACCCTGAAATGCGGGCCCCACCTTTCCTTTTCACATTTCAGAAGTTTGTGTATGTTGATGTTGGGCACTGGAACTCGGGAATGTAATAAACCTCTAATTTATCATAAACAAATTTTTTCTTAATGACATTATACTTTAAATATTTCATAAAGTGGGTGCTTACATCTCCTTTGGGCTTGGAGTATCCCTTGAACATAATACCTTCACACAACGAGAAGCTTCAAATGAAAAAGGGTCCTTTCCTAAACTCCTATATCATAATATATATAAATGTTGACATTTAAATTTATTTGCCCATATGCAAAGGTTGTATTTCCCACTCTCCTAATTAATGGAGTCGGGCTGGAGTGGACCGTGCACGCACCAAATAAAACTCTAACATTAACCCCTATATTCTTACCTGGATGAGTTGAAATTAGGATTGAGGCGTACTCGGGTGACTATAGTTATTAAGGATGAAACTAATGGTGGGAAAACATGCACTCCCCTTTTATGTTATGTCTTGGTTAAAATACGACTGGGGCTTCTGTCATAACAAACAATTTCCTACTCATCCTGCACTACGTAACTAACTAATGACCCTTCTTGTTATGTTGGTGTAACGAGAGGATTACTTCAGAGATTGAGGTATAACGATCAATCATGTGCAATAGACAATCATGGTTATACGTATCTTCCACTTTTAAAGAAGGTAGGTGCATCTGTCAGGGGTAGTTAAGATTCTGACCTGGAATTTAATTTGCCTCAGTCTCGACGCCTCGTCGCCCTGTCCTTACCAATCCTGATGCGCCATCCAATCCATAGCACATGGCTTGTACATTCGAATGGTTAAGGGTGGTGAATCGTCCATCTAGGTTTTTGGCAGTCTCATTTCGCTCTGGTGTTTTTCGTAATGGAGGTTCTGCATTGAGCATTGTTGCACAGGGGAGGGTTGTCACCTCTACGTTGAATTCGATAGCAACGACCGTCTTTCTGGTAAGACCCTATAGAAGTATAGAACCTTAGTTTTTAACAAGGAAACCACAGAGTTCACGAGTGTGTTAAAGAGAGTTTTTACTTGTTGTAATAGGAACAGGGTTTATGTGATTTCTCATGTCATTAAAATATAGGTCAGGGTAGGGGTTAACAACGAGAGTCCTTACTTTACACCGTCATGGCCATGGTCCCTCTGTTCTTGGATTTCTTCTAAATCTTTTACTTAACTCTGATAATGGAAACTGTTTTGGAGGCAACCCTGTGTAGCACCGAAAGGGTTTATCGTTATGTCTTCCTCTGTGTTTGATGCATTCTATTTGTAATAAAGTGATGGCCTCCTAGTACATTATTTCTAGAATACATCCTGGCAAGTTGATTGTTTGTATCTCTATATATATAATGTTGTTTTCTTAGATTCTTTATAACTATTGTGCAAAGTATTGTGTAGGTAAGTTTGGTCTTCTTGGATTTGCAGTATTAATTTCTCTGTCAACTCTTTTGTTTAAATCTTTGTTTGAAAAGGGGTATCGTTGTATTAATGGTGGGACTTTGCTCTTGTTGCGAGGTACCCACAAGGAGTTCCAAGTATCCTTTTCTCCAGCCAAGGACACGATCACAAACCAGGCACGACGACTGGAAGTCATGGCATTTTTAAGTTAAGATGACCGGTATCCCTGTGGAACTCATCTATTTGATTTTATAAACTTGAAGTTTTTTCTTTTTAATAATTTGCTAACATCTTCCTGCGATGGCCGAGTTCAGGGGTGTTCGCTTCTCGGTGCAGGTATAGGTTTATGTTCAACATGCCTAAGGTACTCGGGTTCCATAACAAAAAGTTTCTCAAAATTCTCCTTACGTAATAAGTATGGAAATCCTGTTTAAGTAGTGTTCTATTGTTGGGAAAAGCTTATCTTCGACGCTCTGTACATTGCTCCTGTGATTTAATGTATTCGGAAAATTCTTACTAGTCGCACTGGCCATTAGTATTGGATCCTGTTGATGGGTTTGGGTAGTCTTTTGTTACTGATAACTGTCTAATTGGACTTTTTCTTGAAAACTTCTTAATAAATATAAAGCAATGTGTTTGCTAGTTACTCCGTAATGGAATTTCTCCCCTATGTTTCAACCCTTTAATTGAAGGTTACAAAATGGAATTAAAAGACTATTCTAGTATTGTTTTCTCCTTGTCAAATACTCGGTTCTATTTTTCAGTTTTTGAACTTATGTGCGCATAATAAGGGTCTTGTTCGTGCACTATCACATGTTTCGTCTCTGCTCAGTTTGAATCATTGAAAATGTGAACATAGTTTTATTCCTGCATTGTTACTCTGTGTTTTCTCTTATATTGATTGGATTGTGCTTATGCATAAATAGATTTGTTCGCTCTGTTCTTTTGGTATGCAGATCCTTTTCTGATTAAGACTTTTGAGAACTTATAATATGTATTCGCCCTACTCGCATATATCCGAATATGTTTTAAGGTTTGGAAACCTATATATATATATATATATATATATATATATATATATATATATATATATATATTCGGCTCTATTAAGGTTCTAAGCCTATATATATATATAACTATTTGTTCTGTTTGTGTTTATTCGACTCTAATAAGGTTTGAATCCTATATGTACATATAGACTTTCTCTGTTCGCGTTTATTCGACTTTGGTAGGGTTTAAAACCTACTTAAATATCTACGCTTTGTCCTATATAATTCAACTCTATTTCAGGCTTGGAAACTATATAATAATGCATTATGTTCATTCCTTGATATTAACACTCAATTATGTTAAAGATTTATGGAATCGTAGGTACGCATATAATACTTCTTTTGTCCACGGTTAAGTATTCGATATATATTTTATGAAATTGAAATGACATTTCCATAAAATAATTACACAATTAGATGCTACCGTCTATTACTGCATTCTCGAATAGCCGTTGTCTAGGTTATAGCATGAATACCATCATTAAGGATCCCATTAGAAACAACAACCAATCTGTTCAACATAGGTACAATATCGAGTCTTTTAGGTACAGGAAAAACTTACAGCTATTATACGAACATTTACACAAAGAAGACGAGAACTCTTTTCCATATAACTATAACATGAATAGTATATCTAACAAATACATCATTCAGATAGATGGTGTTTAGAGTAACATATATGGACTATCTTGTGAAGAAAACAAAGGGAACAACCACGTTCCTCCCAACTGTAGAACCGAGCAGCCACAATTTCTTGCTCGATTCACCCACTAGCCTAACCATGAGTCCATAAGGATTAACTTGGAAATCCCTCTGCAACACAGTCCCTCAATTCAGTCCTCTTTCCTTGCCTCACACTTTTCTAGTGTTCATAACAACAAGTGGAAAAATCCCAAAATAAAACTAGACTCTTTCCTCCAACATACTTAGCAGTGTCCTACCTCCTCACATATGCTTATTTGTAACTTTCCTAGGTCTTTTCCCTTCCTTGGGAATTTTTGCAGCTTCCTAAATCCCTGATTTTCAGGGCCTACCAATGGCCAAATCACTAATTTTCCACTTGTAGAAATCAGCCCAGGGATAGTTCCAACAGGTTCCCCACTCATGGAGTCATGGTCAGCTACTTGTAACATGGTTGTTCCATTTGTCTTCCTGCAATCAATATAAGATATTCTATTTTTAAAAAATGTCATTGTCCAATATCTAGTTAGGATAAATCAGATCTCTGCCCAATAGTCAAAGTCGTTTATTACAACTATAAAATTCGAAATTCGGAATTGCCATAAATGGAAAAAAATTTCCAATATCAAATTTACTAAAAACGGAAATAAACTTCCAGCAATTTTAAATTTTTAAAATATTTTTATTTCCTTTATTTTTTGGGGGATGTCACATCCTTTCCCCCTTAAATAAAACATTGTCCTCAGTGTTCGTTCCTTTCCTGGAACAAGATTTGATGAGATTTCTGCAAATCTCCTTCCAACTCCCAAGTGGTCTCCACAGGACTAAAGTGCTTCCATTACACCTTTACCTGAGCGACGACTTTGTTCCGAAGTGTTATTTTTCTATGATCCAGAATGTGCAGGGGTTCTACCTAGAACTCGCCTTCGGGTTTCACCTGCACTAAGTTCCAATCAATCATATGAGTCGGATCATGAATATACTTTTTCAACAATGAAACATGAAATACATTATGAATTCTTAGATTAGCTGAAAGTGCAAGTTGGTATGCTATGGGTCCAATTCGAGCTAGTATCTCGAAGGGCCCACAAAACCTGGGTGCCAACTTGGCACAGTTCCCTAGTTTTAACGATCTTTTTCGGGCTTTGACTTTTAAATAAACATGGTCTCCTATTTGAAATTCCAAGTGCCTTCTTTTCTTGTCTGCATAACTGTTTTGTCTGTCCTGTGCTTCTTTCAAGTTCTATTGTACCTTTCTAACCATTTTCTCCATTTCTTAGAGCATTTTGGGTCCGACCATGTGTCTGTCAGCTGGGTTATCCCAGCTAATTGGAGTTGTACACTTCATATCGTACAATACTTCGAAAGGGCTCAATTTTGTTGAAGTTTGGTACCCATTGTTATACGCAAATTCTACCAAGTGTAAATAATCCTCCCACTTATTTGGTTTTGTTCTTACGTGCATGCGGAGAATATCCTCTATGATTTGGTTTGTCCTTTCAGTCTGTCCATCTGTTTGTGGATGATAACTTGTACTGAAATTCAAGTTGGTATGGATCCCTGAAAACAACTCCTTCCAAAAGGCAGAGGTGAATTTTACGTCTCTATATGAAATCACCATTTTAGGAATACCATGCAGTCTAAATATTTCTTTCATGAATATTTCAGCAATGTTTATAGCTTTAAAAGTAGAATTTATTGGGATAAAGTTTGCAGACGTACTAATTTGATCGATTACAACCATAATAGAGTCATTTTGTTTCTGAGTTTTTGGCAACCCTGTTATAAAGTCGAGTGATATAGTCTCCCATTTCCATTCTGGTACTGGTAATGGCTGTAAGAGGTCGGCTGGATGCTGGTGCTTAGCCTTAACCTGCTAACAATCTTGGCATCTAGCCAAGTATTCTGTTGTTTTGCCTTTCATATTAGGCTGATAGAATAGTTTTCTGAGTGTTATTATTGTTTTCTGGTACCCTGGGTGGCTGGAATATGGTTTCTTATGCACTTCTTCCAATATTGACACCTTTAACCTTGTTGAATCTAGTTTGTAAAGCCTATTTTTAAATTGTAGTAGTCCCTTCTCGTCGACATTTAGATCTGAATTATCTGAGTTCGCCGTAATATTTGAAAACTCTTCCATCATTTTGGTATAGTTTTCATCATCAATACCTTCCATCCTTATTCTTTCTTCCAGATCACTTTCTACTCTGCTAATGTTCATCTCAAATAACCCATGGATTCTTCTACTTAATGCGTCTGCTACTTTGTTTTGCCTGCCCTTGATATGTCTAACTTCGAAATCGAATTCGCTTAAGAAGGCTAACCATCTTGCTTGCCTTACATTAATATCTGGTTGGTTAAACAGGTATTTCACCCCACTGTTGTTTGTCAATAATAGGAATCTTCTACCCATTATGTAATGTTGCCACATCTTTAAGGTGTGTATTACTGCTGCCAATTCTAAGTCATGAGTGATGTAATTTCTCTCATGCTCTTTTAATTTCTGGGACTCATAACAAATAACATGTCCTTCCTGAGTTAGGACACCACCTAGCCCTTCTTTACTCGCATCGACACATACCATGAAGTCTTTATCTGGGTCTGCTACTTTTAATATGGGTGCCATTGTCAATAATTCCTTTAGTTTGTTGAAGCTGTCTTGACATTTCTCTGACCAGTTAAACCTAGTTCCTATCTTCTATAATGATGTGATAGGGTAGGCTATCTTGGAAAATCCTTCTATAAACCTACAGTAGTATCCAGTGATTCCCATGAAGGACCATATATCCACTACATCCCTAGGTGTCGGCCATTCCCTAATGAATTTTATCTTTTCCGGGTCTACGACAATGCCCTCTGCTAAAATTACATGCCCAAGGTATTGTATTTCCTTTTGATAGAAGTCACATTTGTCGAATTTGGTGTATAGTTTGTGCTTCCTTAACGTTTGCAGAGTTATTCTTAAGTGTTCCTCATGTTCATCCTCTGTCTTTGAATATACCAGGATATCGTCGATGAATACTACCACGAATTTGTCCAAGCACTCATTGAAAATACTGTTCATTAGACACATAAATGTGGTTGGGGCATTAGTGAGTCTAAAAGGTATGACTAAAAATTCATAGTGTCCATATCTTGTCCGAAATGCTACTTTGTTTATGTCCTTATCTTTTATCCGAACTTGATGATACCCGAATCGTAAGTCCAATTTTGAAAAGATCTTGGCCCCTCCTACTTGATCAAACAAATCATCTATCCTTGGTAAGGGGTACTTATTTTTGATAGTCATCTTGTTCAGTTGTCTATAGTCGATACATAATCTTAGAGTACCATCCTTCTTTTTCACAAAGAGGACTGGTGCTCCCCAAGGTGAGACACTTGGTTTGATATACTCCTTGTCCAACAATTCCTGTAACTGTATTTTTAATTATGTCAGTTCTAGTAGACTCATTCGGTAAGGTTCCTTTGAGATAGGGGCAGAACCCGGTAACAGATCTATGGAGAAGTCTATTTCCCTTCTAGGGGGTAATGCTGGTACCTCATCAACAAACAGGTCTCTGAAATCACATAGGACAACAAAGTCTTCCAACTTTGGCTTATCCTTTTCTTTTTCTAGACTCGTCACTTGGATGGCATAAACTTGACATCCTTTTCTCACACATTTCTTTAGTTGCATCACTGAAATTTGTCTGACTGATACCAATTTTGGTATGCCTTGGGCTGTCCTAGTGGTGCCAAAATCATTTTATAGCTAAGTATCTTTGTATAACAATTTAATATTTTTTTGTTCCTTTCCAACCAGTCCATCCCAATAATCATATCGTAAGATCCTAGTGGTAGGATGTTCAGATCGATCCTTATAGTTTGACCATCTAGGATGAACTCAAAATCTGAAATGTAGTTGATCACTTTCCTTTTTGTACCTGTCACTAGTTGCACAAGCCATGATTTTGCATTCTTTAGTCTTTTAATTTTGTTTGACTCTACTACTTTCAGAGTAATATAGCTTAATGTTTCTCCGGGGTCAATTAAAACGGAAATTCAAGTGTCCTGGATTTTACCTTCAACTTCCACCACCGAGGATGGGTGGTCAGCTTGTCATCCGTCGACGACCGCATTTATCCGATGTAGGCTCCTGCCCATATCTCCCACTATCGGGGCCTCTTGCAGGTTATGAACAACAATTCTGTTTGTTGAACCCAAAAGTGGGCAGTTCCTCTTAAGATGAGGTTCTCCACATTCCCAACACTTTAATGGCTCGCAAAAGTTGTCCCCAACCCTCTTTGCTCCCAGGTTTGTCATTTTTCCGCTGACTTGAGAATTCAGAGGATGGGAGTGAAGATCTTTTCTCGAAAAACTCTTTGTTTTATTTCGATAAGGAGATTGTTGGTATCCTTTCTTCCATTGGTTCATTCGATCTTGTTTCTTGTCTTTCTAGGTTTTGGGAAACTCTGCCCACTGTTTATATTAGTCATAGCACATCCACACTTTTCTGAATACTTCACTTAAGGATTTAGGGTTGTCAAACTCAATTATGTCCTTGTAGGACTATGGTAGACAGCTTAAGAATTGTTGAATTTTTAATTTATCCTCATGGATGTATGGCATGAATCTTAGCAGATCCAGAAATTTATTTATAAGATCCTCCATCGTCATCAGTTCGAGTCATAAATCATAAAATTCCTTCGTCTTTCTTTCATAATAATTTTCTGATAGGTATTGTTTCTTAAAGTACTTCTTGAAGTTAGACCATTCCAACTGTTTCTCTTTTAGGCCCTTGGCTAATTTCAAATCTTGCCACCAAATACTGGCTTTCCCCTTCAGGTTGTAGATGGCCATCCTGACCTTCATGTTGTTGGAATAGTTATAGATTTGGAAATACTTTTTGATTTCCAATAGCCAAACCTCTACTTCCTCTCCTGTCCTGGATTCCCTGTCAAAGGTAGTGGGTTTAATTTTTTTGAATTCTCCTTCAAGGTGGTCTACTTGTTTTCTTTTTCTGTCCATTTTTGTTCCATCCTCAACTGGAGGTGTTCCTTCGGACGAACTATCTCCTTTTTCTGTTTCTGGCCCTGAGTTCTTGGTGGCTCTCTTGATGATGTACTCATCGTTATTATTGTATTTTGGGGTTTTCTTGGTCACTATCCTGTGCATCAGGACTTCGTTTATCTCCTGCTGTTCTTATTTTGTCTTCTTCAATTTTTCATTGTCGTCTTTAAAGATTTGTAGTTCAACGATCAGGTTCCTCATTGTTTCCAATACTTCTGTGGGTGAGCTTTCGTCACTATTCTGTCTTGTATCTCCAAGAGGTCCATGTTGCAGGTTTTCTCCCATCCTGATCCCTGCATCTTCCTGAGCTGTCATAATTAACAAAACAGAAAATAGCTTTCTTTTTGTAACCATCAGATTTGTTAGTTTTTCATAAGACAAAATATATCTATGCTAAGCAACTATTGTGGCCCTGTTCAGATCCAGTGTTGTCATATTTTTTCTCTAATACCATATGTAATAAACCTCTAATTTATCATAAAAAAAAAATTCTTAGTGACAATATTCTTTAAATATTTCATAAAGTGGGTTCTTACATCTCCTTTGGGCTCGAAGTATCCCTTGAACATAATACTTTCACACAATGAGAAGCTTAAAATGACAAAGGGTCCTTTCCTAAACTCCTATATCATAATATATATATATATATATATATATATATATATATATATATATATATATATA
>JZKD02S1601519.1:1349733-1396638 GCA_000966675.3 Picea glauca | reverse complement strand
TATATATATATATATATATATATATATAAATGTTGACATTTAAATTTATTTACCCATATGCAAAGGTTGTATTTCCCACTCTCCTAATTAAGGGAGTCAGGCTAGAGTGGACCTTGCACGCACCAAATTAAACTCTGACATTAACCCCTATACAATTACCTGGTTGAGTTGATATTAGGATTGAGGCATACTCGGGTGACTATAGTTATTAAGGATGAAACTAATGGTGGGTAACCACGCACTCCCCTCTAATGTTACCTCTTGGTTAAAATACGACTCTGGCTTTCGTCGTAAAAAATAGTTTCCTACTCATCCCGCACTACGTAAATAACTAATGACCCTTCTCATTCTGTTGGTGTAATGAGAGGAGTACTTCAAAGATTGAGGTATAACGATCGATCGTGTGCACTGGATAGTCATGGTTATATGTATCTTTCACTTTTAAGGAAGGTAGGTGCATCTGTCAGGGGTAGTTAAGATTCTGACCTGGAATTTAATTTTCCTCAGTCCTGACGCCTTGTCCCCCTATACTTACCAATCCTCATGCACCATCCAAGCCATAACACATGGCTTGTACATCCAAATGTTTAAGGGTGGTGAATCATCCATCTAGGTTTTTGGTAGACTCATTTCGTTCTGGTGTTTTTTGTAATGGAGGTTCTGCACTGAGCATTGTTGCACGGGGGAGGGTTGTTGCCTCTGCGTTGAATTCGATAGCAACCACCATCTTTCTGGTAAGACCCTATAGAACTATTGAACCTTAGTTTTTAACAAGGAAACCACAAAGTTCACGAGTGTGTTGAAGAGAGTTTTTACTTGCTGTAATAGGAACAGGGTTTATGTGATTTCTCATGTCATTAAAATGTAGGTCGGGGTAGGGGTTAACACCGAGAGTACTTAATTTACACCGCTGTGGCCATGCACCCTGTTTTATTGGATTTCTTCCAAATCTTTTACTTAACTCTGATAATGGCAACTGTTTCGGAGGCAACCCTGTGTATCACCGAAAGGGTTTATCGTTTTGTCTTCCTCTGTGTTTGATGCATTCTATTTTTAATAAAGTGATGGCCTCCTGGTACATTATTTATGGAATACATCCTGGCAAGTTGATTGTTCGTATCTCTATATATATAATGTCATTTTCTTAGATTCTTTATAACTGTTGTGCAAAGTATCGTTTAAGTAAGTTTGGTCTTCTTGGATTCGTAGTATTACTTTCTCTGTCAACCCTTTCGCTTAAAGCTTTGCTTGAAAATGGGTATCGTTGTATTAATGGTGGGACTTTGCTCTTGTTGCGAGGTACCCACCAGGAGTTCCAAGTATCACTTTCTCCGGCCAGGGACACGATCACAAACTAGGCACAACCACTAGAGGTCGTGGTGTTTTTAATTTAAGCAGATCGGTATCCCTGTGGAACTCATCTATTTGATTTTATAAACTTGAAGTTTTTTCTTTTTAATACTTTGCTAACATCTTCCTGTAATGGCCGAGTACAGGGGTGTTCTCTTCTCGACGTAGGTATCGGCTTTTGTTCAACATCCCTAAGGTACTCGGGTTCCATAACAAAGGGTTCTCAAAATGCTCCTTACGTAATAAGTATGGAAATCCCATCTAAGCAGTGTTCTACTATTGGGAAAAGCTTATCTTCGACACTCTGTACATTTCTCTTGTGATTTAATGTATTCAAAAAATTCTTACTAGTTGCACTGGCCATTATTATTGGATCCTGTTGATGGGTCTGGGTAGTCTTTTGTTACCGATAACTGTCTAATTGGACTTTTTCTTGAAAACTTCTTAATAAATATAAAGCAATGTGTTTTCTAGTTACTCTGTAATGGAATCACTCCCCTATGTTTCAAGCCTTTGACTGAAGGTTACAAAATGGAATTAAAAGCCTATTCTAGTACTGTTCGTTCCTTGTCAAATATTCGGTTCTATTTTTCAAGTTTTGAACTTATGTGTGCATAATAAGGGTCATGTTCGTGCACTATCACATGTTTCGTCTCTGCTAAGTTTGAATCATTGAAAATGCGAACATAGTTTTATCCGTGCATTGTTACTCTGTGTTTTCTCTTATATTGATTGGATTACGCTTATGCATAAATAGATTTGTTCGCTCTATTCTTTTCGTATACAGATCCTTTTCTGATTAATATTTTTGAGAATCTATAATATGTATTTTCCCTATTCGCGTATATCCGAATCTATTTTAAGGTTTGGAAACCTATATATATATATATTTGACTCTGGTAGGGTTTTTTTTTTTTAAAACTACTTAAATATCTACGCTCTGTTCGTATATAATTCGGCTCTATTTCAGGCTTGGAAACTATATAATAATGCACTTTTTTCATTCCTTGATATTAATACTCAATTCTGTTAAAGATTTGTGGAATCGCAGGTATGCATATAATACTTATTTTGTCCATGGTTAAGTATTCGATATATATTTTATGAAATCGAAATGACATTTCCAGAAAATAATTCCACAATTAGATGCTACTGTCTATTACTGCATTCTCGAATAGCCATTGTCTAGGTTATAGCATGAATACCATCATTAAGGATCCCATTAGAAACAACAACCAATTCATTCAACAAAGGTACAATATCGAAGTATTTAGGTACGAGAAAAACTTACAGCAGTTATACGAACATTTACACAAAGAACACCGGAACTCTTTTCCATATAACTATAACATGAACAATATATATAACAAATACATCTTTTAGACAGATGGGGTTTAGAGTAACATATCTAGACTATCTTGCGGAGAAAACAAAGGGAACAACCATGTTCCTCCCAACTGTAGAACTGAGCAATCACAATTTCTTGCTCGATTCACCCCCTATCCTGACCATGAGTCCATAAGGGTAAACTTGGAAATCCCTCTGCAACACAGTCCTTCAATTCATTCCTCTTTCCTTGCCTCATACTTTTCCAGTGTTCATAACAGCAAGTGGAAAAATCCCCCCAAAAAACTAGACTCTTTCCTCCAACATATTTAGCAGCATCCTTCCTCCTCACATATGCTTATTTGTAACTTGCCTAGGTCTTTTCCCTTCCTTGGGAATTTTCACAGCTTCCTAAATCCCTAATTTTCAGGGGCTCCCAATGGCCAAATCACTAATTTTCCACTTGTAGAAATCAGCCTAGGGATAGTTCCAATAGGTTCCCCACTCATGGAGTCATGGTCAGCTACTTGTAACATGGCTATTCCATTTGTCTTCCTACAATCAATATAAGATATTATGTTTTTAACAAATGTCATTATCCAATATCTATTTGGGACAAATCAGATCTCTACCCAACAGTCAAAATCATTTATTACAACTATAAAATTTGAAATTCAGAATCGCCATAAATGAAATTTTTTTTCCAATTTCGAATTTACTAAAGACGAAAATAAATTTCCAACAATTTTAATTTTTCAAAATATTTTTATTTCCTTTATTTTTTGGGGGATGTCCCAGCGAAGTTCCGAACCCCAAAATCCTGAAATGCAGTTCCTGCCTTTCCTTTTTCGCAATTCAGAAGTTTGTTTATGTTGATGTTGGACACTGGAACTCACGAAGTTCCGAACCCCGAAATCCAGAAATGCGGGTCTCACCTTTCTTTTTTCGCATTTCAGAAGTTTGTATATGTTGAATTTTTGGGGCACTTGAACTCACGATGTTCCAAACCATGAAACCCCGAAGCGCTAGTCCAACCTTCCCTTTTTTTCACATTTCGGAGGTTTGTATCTGTTGATGTTTGGCTTCTATACTCGTGAAATCCTGAACTCCAAAATCCCGAAGTGCTGGTCACTTTTCGCGATTTCGGGAGTTGTTGTGTGTTGATGTTAGTTGTTGTATTCACAAAATCCTGAACTCTGAAATCCTGAAATGCTGGTCACATTTCACGATTTTGGGAATGGTTGTGTGTTGATGTTGGCTGCTGTACTCGTGAAATCCTGAACTCCGAAATCTCGACATGCTGGTCACTTTTCACGATTTTGGGAGTTGTTGTGTGTTGATTGGAGAATTTTCCTCCCGATTAGAGATATGGAAGTAACAAACATGTTTACAAGTCGCTTGTATAGTTAAATTTGTGTTGGTGTTATAGACATCATCAAATAAGAAAATATTTGTAAATTTTTACAAGACTCTAAATAACATTGAAGGGAGGAGTATACACTTATTGTATCATCGAGTAGGAAGTTTTAAGTTGCATAGTAAATAAAATCAGCGACAGTAAGGTCTCTAACAAACTTTCAGACTCAAGCTTTATAACAAGAGACTTAATTGCTGGAATCTCGAAACTATGCAAGGATAATTGTACAAACAATTTTTTTTTTTTGTGACAGTTTTTGGGGTACATTACATATGCTATCACAAAAAAGGTTACAACACTGGGCCTGAACAGGGCCACATTAATTGCTTAGTATATATTCTGATTTATGAAAAAACTAATAAATCTTGTGGATTACAAACATAAAGCTTTTATGTTTTGTGTTGAATAATGGCAGCTCAAGAAGGTGCATAAATCAGGACAGAAGGGAATCCACAGCAAGGACCTCCTGGAGATCCGAGACAAAATAGTGATGGAAGTTTACCCACGGAGGTGTTGGAAATAATGAGGAACCTTATTGTTGAACTACGGGTTTTCAAGGCCGACAATGAAAAATTGAAGAAGGCACAGCAGGAACAAAAAGAGATAAATGAAGTCATGTTGCATAGTATAGTAACCAAGAAAAGTCCAAAAGATGTTAATCATGAGGAGGAGGTTAGCAAAAGGGCCTCCAAGAATTCTGGTGTGAAAACAGAAAAAGGAGACAGTTCGTCTAAACGGACACCTTCAGCTGAAGACAAAACCATACCAGACAGAAAAAGAAAACAAACAGACGACCTTGAAGGAGAATTTAAGAAGATTAAACCAACTACTTTTGATGGAGAATCCAAGACAAGAGAAGTAGTCGAGGCATGGTTGTTGGACATAAAAAAATACTTCCAAATCTACAACTATTCCAGCAACATGAAGGTCAGAATGGCCATCTACAATCTAAAGGGGAAGGCCAACATTTGGTGGAAAGACCTGAAATTGGCCAAGGGCCTAAAAGAGAAACAGTTGGAATGGTCTGACTTCAAGAAGTATTTCAAGAAAGAATACCTTTCTAAAAGCTATTATGAAAGGAAGACGAAAGAATTTTATGAATTACGACTAAGACAAATGACAATGGAGGACCTTATAAATAATTTTATGGAACTATTAAGGTTTGTACCATACATTCCAGAGGACAAGGTAAAATTCTAGCGATTCTTAAGTTGTTTACCATAGACTTACCGGGACAGAATTGAGTTTGACGGCCCCAAATCCTTGAGTGAGGCATTCAGGAAGGCACAAATGTGCTACGAACAATATAAATAGGGGGTAGAGTTTCCAAAGACCTGGAAGGATAAGAAGCAAGATGGAATGCTCCATCGGAAGAAGGGATACTAGCCATATCCTTTTCGGAATGCAGCAAAAAGTTTCCCAAGGAAGGATTTTCACTCCAATCATCCGAACATGCAAGGTAATGGTAAACCGGTAAACCTGGGAATGAAGAAGTTTGGGGACAACTCCTGTGATCCATTAAAGTGTTGGGAGTGTGGAGAACCTCATCTAAGGAAGAATTGTCCACGTTTAATTGCAGCAAACAGAACTGTTGTTCACAATTTGCAGGAAGCCTCGACAGTGGGAGACATGGGCAGAAGTTTGCATGAGATAAATGTAGCCATAGAAGGTCGATAAGCTGACCACCAGTCCTCGGTAGTAGAAATCGAAGGTAAAATCCATGACACTTGAATTTCTATTTTAATTGACCCTTGAGCTACGTTAAGTTATATTACTCCCGATGTAGTAGAGTTGAATAAACTTAAGAAACAAAAGCACGAAAAATCTTGGCTTGTACAACTAGAAACATGTACTAAAAGGAAAGTAGTTAACTTTATTTCTGATCTTGAGTTCATCTTAGATTGTCAAAAGATAAGGACCAATCTGAACATCCTACCACTAGGATCTTATGATATGATTATTGGAATGGATTGGTTGGAACAACACAAAGAAGTACTAGACTGTTATACAAAGATAATTTTGGCACTGTTAGAACAACCCAAGGTATACAAAAACCTGTGTCAGTCAGACAAGTTTTAGCGATGCAATTCAAGAAATGTATTGGAAAGGGATGTCAATTTTACGCCATCCAAGTGATGAATCTATTAGAAATAGAAGATATTCCCATGTTAGAAGACTTTGCGGTCCTACGGGAATTCAGAGACATGTTTGTTGATGAGATACCAGAATTACCTCCTAGGAGAGAAATAGATTTTTGTATATACTTACTACCCAGATCAACCCCTATCTCAAAATCACCCTACCAAATGAGTCTACCATAATTGACAGAATTAAAAATACAATTACAGGAATTGTTGGACAAGGAATATATCAGACCAAGTGTCTCGCCATGGGGAGAACCAATCCTCTTTATGAATAAGAAAGACGATACTCTAAGACTATGTATCGATTATAGACAACTAAACACAGTAACCATTAAGAACAAATATCCCTTACCCAGGATAAATGATCTGTTCGATCAAGTTGGTGGGGCCAAGATTTTCTCAAAATTGGATTTACGATCTGGTTATCATCAAGTTAGGATAAAGGACCAGGACATAAACAAAACAACTTTTCGTACAAGATATAGACACTACGAGTTTGTAGTCATACCTTTCAGACTCACTAATGCACCAACCACATTTATGTGCTTGATGAACAACATTTTTAGCCAGTACTTAGACAAGTTCGTAGTAGTATTTATTGATGATATTCTAGTCTATTCTAAAACAAAGCAGGAAAATGATGAACACCTAAGAATAGTTCTACAAACACTAAGGAAACACAAGCTATACACAAAATTCGACAAATGTGAATTTTATCAAAAAGAAATACACTATTTAGGACATGTCATTTCCTTGGAAGGTATTGTCATAGACCTGGAAAAGATAAAATCCATTATGGAATGGCCAGTACCTAAGGATGTGGCAGATATCCGGTCATTCATGGGAATCACCAGATATTATCGCAGATTTATAGAAGGGTTCTCCAAGATAGCCTACCCTATCACGTCATTACAAAAGAAAGGGACCAAGTTTAACTGGTCGCAAAAGTGTCAAGACAGTTTCAACAAGCTAAAAGAATTATTGACATCAGCACCCATTTTGAAGGTAGCAGACCCAGATAAAGACTTGACAGTATGTGTTGATGCAAGTAAATAGGGACTAGGTGGTGTTCTAACTCAGGAAGGGCACGTGATTTGTTATGAGTCTCGAAAATTAAAGGAACACGAGGAAAATTATGTCACTCGTGACTTAGAATTGGCAGCAGTAGTACATGCCTTAAAAATGTGGTGACACTATATAATGGGCAGAAAATTCTTACTATTGATGGATAATAGCGGGGTGAAATATTTGTTTAACCAACCAAACCTTAATGCAAGACAAGCAAGGTAGCTAGCCTTCTTGAGAGAATTCAACTTCGAGGTCAGAAATATCAAGGGTAAGGAAAATAAAGTAGCAAATGCTTTAAGCCGAAGAATCCATGGGCTATTTGAGATAAATAACAATAGGGCAAAAAGTGATCTAGAACAAAGAATAAAAATGACAAGTATTAACGATGGCAATTACACTAAGATGATGGAAGAATTTCAAAACAGTATCACAAACTCAGATAAACCAGAGATAAGTATTGACAAGAAGGGACTATTAATATTTAAAAATAGATTTTACATACCAGATTCAGCGGAGCTGAAATTAACAATTTTAGACAAAGTGCATAAGAAACCGTATTCTGGCCATCCAGGTTACCAGAAAACAATAACAGCACTCAGAAAACAATTTTACTGGCCTAATATGAAGGGCGAAGTAGCAGAGTACTTGGCTAGGTGCCAAGATTGTCAGCAAGTTAAGGTCGAACACCAACATCCAACCAACCTATTACAACCATTACTAGTGCCATAATGCAAATGGGAGACCATATCGATGGACTTTATAATAGGTTTGCCTAAAACTCAGAAACATAATGATTCTATCATGGTTGTAATCAATAAAATCAGTAAGTCCGAACACTTTATTCCTGTAAAGTCTACTTTTAAAGCTATTAATATTGTTGAAATATTCATGAAAGAAAATTTTAGACTGCATGGTATTCCTAAAATGGTGATTTCAGATAGAGACGTAAAATTTACATTTTCTTTTTGGAAGGAATTTTTTGCAGGGCTAAATACTAATTTGAATTTCTGTATGAGTTATCATCCACAAACGGATGGAAATACTGAAAGGACAATCCAAATCATAGAGGATATGCTCTGCATGTATGTAAAAGAAAAACTGAACAAGTGGGAAGACTACCTACACTTGGTAGAATTTGCATATAACAATGGGTACCAAACTTCGGCTAAGTTGAGCCCTTTCGAAACACTGTATGGCAAAAAGTGTACAACTCCAATTAGTTGGGATAAACTGGCTGACAAACTCATGGTTGGACCAGAGATGGTCCAAGAAATGGAGAACATGGTAAGAAAGGTACAATAGAACTTGAAAGAAGCACAGGACAGACAGAAGAGCTATGCAGATCAGAAAAAAAGACACTTGGAATTTCAAGTGGGACACCATGTTTACTTGAAAGTCAAAGCCCGAAAAAGCTCGTTGAAGTTAGCGAACTGTGCCAATATGGCACCCAGGTTTTGTGGACCCTTCGAGATACTATCTCAAATTGGACCCGTAGCATATCAACTTGCACTTCCACCTAATATAAGAATTCATAATGTATTTCATGTTTCCTTGTTTAAAAAGTATATCCATGACCCTACTCATATGATTGATTGGAACTTGGTGCAGGTGGAACCCAAGGGTGAGTTCCAAGTGGAACCCCTGCGTAGTCTAGATAGGAGAGAAATAACACTTTGGAACAGAGCCGTCGCTCAGGTAAAGGTGCAATGGAAGCACTTTAGTCCTGAGGAGGCCACTTGGGAATTGGAAGGAGATTTGCGGAAATCTCATCCAATCCTGTTCCAAGAAAGGAACGAACACTGAGGATAGTGTTTTACTGAAGGGGGGAAGGATGTGACATCCCCCAAAAATAAAATATTTTTTTATTTTTGAAATGTGCTGGAAATTTATTTCCATTTTTGGCAAATTCGAATCTGAATTTTTTTTGCCACTTATGGAAATTTCAAATTTCAAATTTAATAATTGTAATTAATTATTGTGACTGTTGAGCAGAGATCTAATCTGACTCAACTAACTAGTTGACTATGACACTTTTATAAAACAAAACAATTATATATTAAATGCAGGAGGACAAATCGAACAACCATGTTAAAATCAACTGACCGTGACTCCATGAGTGGGGAACATGTTGGAACTGCCTCTAGGTTGATTATGAGAAGTGGAAAATCATAGATTTGACCACTACCAACCCCTGAAAATTGTTAGAAAAAAAGGACTGCAGAGCAATAAAATAAAACCAATACGGAAACAAAACATAGAAGATACATAATACAAGAGAGACACAGATTTACGTGGTTCACCCAGTGTGGGCTATGTCCACCAGAGAAATTGCCAGGTCCTTTCTTTATTATTATCCAACAAAATGAAGGGATACAACCTACAACAAAAACCCACTGTAACTTCCTCTTCTTTCTCTCACAGTCTCCTCTCTATGAATACAATACTCACCAACCTACATAGCCGCAATAAATTTCCCTCATAAAAGAGGGTTTCCTTCTAGGGAAAAAACCCCTAACATAATCTCTATCGTTAGATTTGTGACCTTATAATGAACGGTCCAGATTTACAATGAAATTACAATATACTTTTACAAGGCAATTTTTTCTTTAGGGGCTTCACCCCCGAACCCCCACTGGGGGCCCGCTTGCCCCCAGACCCCCCAGCCGGGGGGATAGCCCCCCCAGACCTTGTAGAGGGGGTTCCCCCCCACTGCACTCCCCCACGTGGAAGAGAGTACATACTTCTGGGGTGTAAATACTTCATGGGGTATAAACACAGCTTAAAGTAAAAGACCTCTAAATCAGGAAGATAATCAAGCTCCATAACCAACAAAAATTAGGGATTAAGAGAGCTCCGAAAATCCCCAAAGGAGAGAAAAAGACCCAGGCAAAAAAATTCGATAAATAGCATATGCGAGGAGGCAGGACACTGCCAAGTATGCTGGGGAAAGGATTTTTGAGCTCTCTTACTGTTATGAACACTATGGATTGAGTGTGAGGCAAGAGGAGCCTGCTGAAATAGATTTTCCTTGTTGTTATGAGCACTGTTGAGTAAGTGTGAAGCAAGAGGATAATTGTTGGAATTGAAGGAAATTGTTGAGGAGGAGTTTCCAAGTTTTCCCTCATGGATTCATGGTCAGGCTAGGGGGTGAATCATGCAAGTGACTTTGGTTTCCCTGTTCTACAGTTGGGAGGAACGTGGTTGTTCCCTTTGTCTTCCTGTGGAATTGGACTAAGATATGTTGATCTACTCCTCTCTATTTTTGAATGGCTATGTTTGATTGATATCATATATCTGTTGAGTGATTATATCTAATTTGTAGTAATGTAAACTATTTGAATGATCATATCTATTAGTTGTGAGGAATATATGTGAATGAAATTTGTATTTATATATATATCCGTAATACGTCTGCTGGAATGTTCACATCTGACTATTGAAATATATATATTTGTTGCGGAAGATAAAATATTTTCGTGGATATAATCCATCTGTTGTCGTGAAGTTCGAAATTAGACATCCCAACCCTGGAATTGTCCCTCCTGTAAGTGAAACACTAGGCAGAAGCACCTATAATTTTGTTATATACATAAATAGGAAAAGGGGGAGATTAACATCGGTGGGGAAAATCCTTTCTATAGTCAAAGACCCATAAAGCCAAATATAGATCCCACAGAACACTGGTATTTAATTACCAAACTCTTATGGAAGTGAAATTTCATTTATGATGCACAGATCTAGTACTGTTGGTGTCTAATACACTAATTAAAGGAGACTCTAAGTGATTATAATAGAAATTACTTTTTACAGAAAAAATGTTGTCCTATTGTACCCTTTTGTAGATTATATGCGTATAAACTCATAAGTTTAGATTTTCGTAATTCTGTTGGGTAAGAAGATATTGAATCCTTCTACACCTACTATTTCACAGAACGAAAGTAAGAATACAAGTACAAGGAAAAATCTTAGAATTATGAAAATAATGTGAATTTAAGCATTCAGGACTTGTTGGTTACATATATGCGAAGTTCCCTTGCTTTTCCAAACCCCGAAACCCAGAATCCTGAAATCCCGATGTGGTGGTCCCACATCCTTCCACTTTTTTGCATTTTTAGAAGTTGTTGTGTGTTGTTGTTTGGTATTTGAAACCCCGAAACCCTGAACTCTGAAATCCTGAAATGTTAGTTCCACGTTCTTTTTCGCAATTTTGGGAATTGTTTGTGTTGATGTTTTGGCTTTTGAAGTCGTGAGATTCCAAACCCCGAAATCCCAAAGTGTTGGGCATTTGTTTTTTGCATTTCGAAAGTTTTTGTATGTTGATGTTTGGGCACTGGAACTCAGAAAGTTCTGAATCATGAAACCCCGAAATACAGGTCTCACCTTTCCTTTTTCGCATTTCGGAAGTTTTCATATGTTGTTGTTTGGGTACTTGAACTCATGAAATCCTGAACCCTGAAACCTCAAAATGCAGGCCCCACCTTTCCTTTTTTCATTTCGAAAGTTTGTGTATGTTGATGTTGGGCACTGGAACTCATGAAGTTCTGAACCTAGAAATCCTAAAATGCGGGTCCCACCTTTCCTTTTTCGCATTTCAGAAGTTTGTTTATGTTGATATTGGACACTGGAACTTGCGAAGTTCCAAACCCCGAAATACTGAAATGCAGGTCTCACCTTTCTTTTTTCACATTTTGGAAGTTCGTATATGTTGAAGTTTTGGGGCACTTGAACTCATGAAGTTTCGAAGCCAGAAACCCCGAAGCACTAGTCCAACCTTCCCTTTGTTTCGCATTTCAGAAGTTTGTATTTGTTGATGTTTGGCTTCTGTACTCGCAAAATCCTGAACTCCGAAATCCCGAAGTGCTGGTCACTTTTCCTGATTTTAGGAGTTGTTGTGTGTTGATGTTAGCTGTTGTATTCATGAAATCTCGAAATGTTGGTCACATTTCGTGATTTTGGGAATGGTTGTGCGTTGATGTTGGCTATTGTACTCCCGAAATCCTGACATGCTGGTCACTTTTCGCAATTTCGGGAGTTGTTGTGTGTTGATTGGAGAATCTTCCTACCGATGAGAGGTATGGAAGTAACATACCTGTTTACAAGTCGCTCATATAGTTAAATCTGTGTTGGTGTTATAGACATCATCAAATAAGAAAATATTGATAATTTTTTACAAGACTCTAAATAACATTGAAGGGAGGAGTATAGATTTATTATATCATCGAGTAAGAAGTTTCAAGTTGCATAGTAAAGACAATCAATGACAGTAAGGTATATAACAAATTTTCAGACTCAAGCTTTATAACAGAAGACTTAATTGTTGTAATATTGAAACTATGCAAGGATAATTGTACAAACAATTTTTATTTTTTTGTGACAGTTTTTGGGGTACATTACAATAATTCTAACTGTATTTTCCAGCACCTCGAAGTTTGTAAATTTTAGAACAATTTAATGTGTTGGTAGATACATACATGTATATATGTTGAATGAAAATTGTGTTTTTATGCTTATCAGTTTGATTTATTTAATGATATTGGTCAATAAAGTTACTGCATTGTATATGGAGTGAGTTGAATGTAATAAGGGGTGTATATTATGTGTGTATATTTAATAGATTGAAGGATTGATTGATTGTTGTGATGCATAGCATTGGACAATCCCTGTGTATGTTCCAATCGCTTGTCCTTCTGGTTTCTGTTAGCCTTACCCCCATGTCTTGAAGTGCTCTTGTTTGGATTATTTTTCTCTTGAGTTAAGGCGACCCTCCTTGAATCCTCTCTAATCTCTGTGATTGTTAGAGTGTGGAATAAACCTAACCATTTTCTCCTCTGCTCCTTCATAATTCACCCAATGCGTATATAAATACTTATGTGATCGTTCATACCTTTAATAGAGTGATTTATCCTATGCGGAGTATGGCTTTTCATATTGGATATTTCAGGATTTGAAATGAATAGTTTTGTTATTTATTCCTTCCTTTATTTCCTTGCTTTATTATTCCTTAATCCCGAAGATGAAATGGTGGTCGTTGATCTCATTGATATTGTTTCCGTTAGGGAAAGGACTCCTTCTTTTCCTATTCCAGAAGAACCTAATCATAATGATGCTTATCCTCCTACTGGAGAGATTTTTATTGAAACAAATGAACCTCATTGATTCTTTTCAAAATGAGTCCAAAGTGGAAGCTTCTGAATCGAAATTCCCATGACAAAGATGAATCACACTTGGATTATCAATGCTTAGTTTAGTCATTCACTAAGTATTTTGTTTCCACGATTATTGATAGTGGTTTTCGCTTGTTCCACTGCTTTGTTCCATTTCCATTGGGAATTGCACCAACCATTGAGTGTATTTGTATAGGAAATTAAAGTAGGTGATGCACAAGAAGATGATTGATACCAATCCTAAAATCATGTCCAGTTGGTGTGGAGTTGTTGGAATTTCCTGAGGTGAAGCATGGAAAGTGACTATGGACAATAAATTCCTACCTTGTCCTCTGCAAGATTTCAGGAGTCACCTCTGTGAATTGTGGGGATCTCTATAATTTTTAACATTAAGTGATGAGGGTGGACACGAAATTTGTTCTAACTGGTGAACTAATGGACCTGCATTCTCATCCCTTGACCTTGATGTTTCTTAATGTCCAGAATGCTCACCCTCTCCTCTATGATTTCCTTAATGCCTAGAATGCTCACACCTCACCTGTATGTTTCTTTAAATTCCCAAAACGTTGCCTCTACTCAACAATTTTTTTTTGGGTATTAGGGATTACAATCCCAGAGTGGGATATCCAATACCTCTACATGGGGATATTTCTTCCCAAGTTTAAGCTAGAGTCCTGGCATAATCACACTTCTTCCCTCCACCTCACTTACCACTTTGGAACAAACATTGTTCCTACCTTACTTACATATGTGGAACACAGAGTCCTGCTTGACCCGCACATAGAGAACCCAACATAACCTAACTTACATACAAAGACATTTGTTTGATTAAGTGAATCATCGTACGTAATGCCTTGCGACATTCCTCCTTTCGTCACGTCGAGATAGGAACGTGTATGTGTGCCGTCTTATTTAGTTGTTGAAGTTTATGAACTATTTTTCTCGGGTATGATGAATGAGAGGGTATGTTGAACGACTATATGATGGTGTGATACAGATCTATCGTCTGCTCCCTCCCACATCTTCATAGTGCCTCAGTTTTCAAAAATTAATTTAATTCTCTACTAACAATTACCATTACCTGTTAGGACCGCCGATTTTGAGTTAGTTATTTATTTAATTTTTAAATTCTTATTGATAACAATCAATTCCTGTCAGGCCAGCAATATTTTTCTAATTTTAAATTTAAACCCTTAATGACAGTATACCTGTCGGGATCGCTAGTTGAGTTTTGTTTTTATTTAAATTTTAAATTCTTTATTGACAACAATCAATTCTCGTCAAGACAGCAAGCTTTTTCAAATTTTAATTTAAAACCCTTAATGACAACCACTATATTCCTGCTAGGCCCGTAAGCACTGAGTGCATATTCTTACCTTCTTAACTTTCTTATATTGTTAACGGATATTTTTGTTGATAACTTTTTCCAGGGATGATTTTAGGGGCTAAATTTCTCTCATGGGATAATTTTCCATGGTTTTTCCCCCAAAAATATTCGATATTATAAAAATGATTCACTCAAATTCTAAAGGATAAAATCATTTTACCTTAAAAATCATCAAAATGTTATTCAAACTATATAAAATCCTTAGAAATTTGAATATTTTTACAATAATATCGCCAAACATGTATAGTTGGCATATGAAGGATTAGTATAACTTTTTCTAATATTATTATTCTTAGGAAGTGACTAATTTCCTAATAATTTAATGAATATACCTGTCGGGCTCACCAAGGTTTCAACATTTTAAAATAAATTTCCATCACTAAATTCATCCACAACTTTTTCTAATATTATTATTCTTAGGAAGTGACTAATTTCCTAATAATTTAATGAATATATCTCATTCGCATTAATTGTAGGCGCATTAGAAGCGAGTCTCGCGGCCCTGTAGGTGCCAACAAAATCCTAGGGTGCAAAAAGGGAACCTTCTCCAGAAACCAAGCCACCAAGATAGACCCAAATGAAAATTCACCAGAGTCAGTGGTACGACACTAGTGAATCTGCCCCATCATCCTGGAGTGCAACATAATCCCTTAGGAAAAGTTTTCCCCATCGAGGACCCTCTCCATGATATTCAAGTGACCTCTTATGATCCGTTGAGACCCCAAGGATCTGTATATAATCACCACCATGGAGATGATGAACTCTATCAAAATCTGATCGACTGCCTCAATATGAATGACTGAACACGACATCGGGTTTGGTCCTAAGAAGTGGCAACATGAAAATTCAACCACTCTCTCATCCCCCGATAGTTGGGGGTCAAGAGGAAGGGCCATCCCACGGAATGGGATCTCTGTCGGAAAATAGACATCCTCGAGAGATGAGAATGTAATTTGTTGTCCCCTGACAATGAAACACTATAAATTAGTTCTCAACATGGCTATAAGATACTGTAGCATGAACTCTTTTGATCATATTAGGGGGCAATCGAAGAACTTGAGCAACCCACAGGCTACCAAGTGTCTTTGAATGCCTGACTATTGTCTCACTGCCTCTCGGAGATGCTCCCAGTATCTCTCTCTCCAGTGGACTGACATCATTCTCTCTAGTCAAAAGATGATCACCTACATCCACAAAAAAAAACTTGGTCAACCCTCATCATCCATAAAAAAACATCACAAAATTCAAAATTTCAAACACCCTTAGCCTTTCCTCCGATGTGCGGCTTTCAGCCATACATGTGCACACATGTTCCCACCTTTTCTTTGCACATTTCTGCAATAATTTGTAGTTGTCTGAGAAACAACTACACATACATGCACACACATGCGCACCTGTCCTCTACATAGTTGCGCACTGATGTGTAGTTGTCTGAGAAATAGTTGTGCACAATGTGGAACTATCAACTTAACAGGTGCACATCTCATGCATGCTTGTATTTCCCTCCCCCATGCCGCCATGCGCGTCTTTGTCAAGCACAGTCGAACACAATGCATAGGATATGGATTTATACCCACACATTTGTGCACACATATTCTTCCTTATCCTACGCACTATTGGGACCCTACCTAAAACTAGACTTGTACGAACATCCATACACCCCCTAACCCAAGTATATCAAATTCACATTATGCAGGATGATGGGACCACTAACCTGACTCTCGCAACTCCTGAATCAGTTGAATCAAGCTCTCATAATCTCCAAATCTCCTCCAAATGATCTCGTCAAATCGGTATAGCGACGTGTACAAATGAGGTGGCATTATGGGCCCACGAGCCATATATATTCCCTTTTTTTAAACTTCCACACTTAGTTACAGGATCCCAGAACCTATGTTTTATGATCCATTCTGAGCCACGAGATTCTGGTCCTGCCATCTACACAGTCACATTCCCTAGGTAATCATCTGAACTTGACCCTGGGGGAGGATTTTTCTCACATCACATTCATGTACGCATGCTCATGTTCAAAATTATCATATAAATACTATATGTTCTTTATCATCAGATATTTTTCACATCGGGTATTTGGTTTTTATGTTTTCAAGTACTTGGTCATCACAATGACGTATCTCCTTCAGGTATATGCTTGACACTGTCATGTAATTATTCCCTTTATAAATCGATAACATATCCCATTCACACCCTCTGATGTTTACCTTTAGGGTCCCTACATACGAATCTACGATACCATCGCCTCCACCGCATTTTTGGTACTGTCACCCAAATGAACTCTTCCCCACATTAGTTATCCCATTCATAGTTCCCCTAGACAAATTGACACTCATGTTGATATTAACCCCTAGAGATGTGAGTCTCGATAGTCTTATGTACTTTTGATAATAAGTCTCACACTTCTTCTCATCATATTTCTAGCTTTCCCAATGGGATCCTAGGTTATATCATCTCGGTTCTATCGAATGCACCTCTATAGTATCATTATACCCCATTTCATCCACCATCAGTTTTCCCATCTACATATTTCCCTCCATTCATTTACCTCATACAGAAACCCACCCATGGGGTCCCCACTCTCCATCTGTTCTCTTTTGCAAATTTCACTCTCATATGCCATGCCATCTTGTACTGGGGCACCTGCTTATGTATCTGCACACTCACCCCAAATTATTATTTATTTATTTCTTAATTGTAAAAATCCTTTGTTTCCATCATTTTCTTGGCATTTTTTCATCACCCTTGATGACCTCTTTTTTTTTCGACAAAGTAACCCATGTCTCCCTTTGTTGGGGCATCCACTCTCTCTTTTCATTCTAACATCGTCCATAAACCCTGAGAATCCCAAGTCCATGTACCCATGATATATGAGTTTTCCCACTTTGTTATTCTCTAGCACAATTTAACCCCATATCTAGTTGTACCCCTCACACTAGATATAGTTTTACGATTGCTGCCAATCATCCTTACAAATTCCTCAACCAAGGGAAGTCTTGCACCTCATCACATATTGAATTTGTTCATGTTACACATCAGTACCTGATCTCATCTTAGTGGATTTTACGAAGCCCTTTTCTTTTTGGAGTCATGTCTCCCTTTCTATCGACAACAACGTAGTTTCCAGAAGGGCGACAATATATTGAGTCTCATTACCTTCACAATAAGGTGTCTCAGATGACACAAAGAGAATAATCATTTCTCTTTGATTTCGTTGACCCCCATAACATTCTAATTCAACAAACTCGCATGTTATAGTGGGTCTTACTATGTGACTATTGGAGTTGTTTCATACCAGCCGAAGACCTTTTAATTCATTAGGTCATCAATGCCTATGAGTCATCGACACTTCTTATAGACATCATTGCCTCACTTTAGAGTATGTTCACCATTCATAACTGTCATTTGTCATTATCAACCGACCCGGAGGGCACTGCAGTTATCTACACCAACATACATCTTCAGTCCCCTTGTTTGTACAAAGATTTTATTTTTCTCCCTAGAGAGAGGTTTGGGTACCACAGTTTCCCCTCTCCCTCCAGTGAATTACTCTTGCAGTTCCTCTCAACACTCTTCCTTACAATGGAACTCTCAGTAAAAGAAACATTGATGTATTTAGGCTATATATACTCTCCTAACCTCACACATTAGGGGGCATCTGTTATCACTAAAATATCGTTCACAGCATTGCATAAAAATGGTTACAGAAACACAATAATGGCAACAACAATTAGTTCACCTGCAACACTAAAATACATTTCAAAAGGAAAAAACTATACAATTGGGAAAAAAATTGACATGTGAAAATTCACCAAAGGAAGCATGCACATAGTGCACAGGCCAACAAATCCCTCAGAGCGCACATTTCACCAAATGTGTGACTTTGTATAAGACAATTTGCGCACTCCTATGAATGACACGTTTATGGTTCTTGATTCCCCCCCAACCACGTATGGACCAACTCCCAACCTAATTTGACCTCCATATCTAAACGAAATCTGATTGTGGGGTTGGTCAAGGACCAAAGGGTTCCCTAAAAGGCCCCTTGTTCACACAAAGAACCGATTACATTTTTCCTTGAAGAAATGCTATAAATAAGATCCATGGGTTCACTAAGAAACTAATATTTTCATAGTATTGTCATGCTGCCTCAATTCTTCATTAAGAATCCTCTTTTCTCCTTGGAGCATTCAAGCATGATTGCAATAGGCCATTCCACTCATCTCTTGAGGGAATAGGCATTGTTTTTCTTCACCATTTTCCATTTTTATTCCATTGTAAGAAGAGTTGTTCATTAGGGAACTCAAGAGCCCTCCCAAGGAGGAAGAGGGGACTCATAAGTCCTCATTTTTCTCTACGGTGTCTTTCCTATTAATCTATTGATCGATTGGTAGCATTATCTTGGTCATTGGTTGATTTTTTATAGTTCTAAGTTTCTCATGCATTCTACCTTTTATTTCTTAGTTTTTTTAGTTTGTTTCTTGGTTTATTACATGTGTTTGGCTTGTTTAACCCACTCACAAACTTATGTCTTGTCTAGTAGGCCCAACTAGGCATGGAAGTGTTGTTGTTTTTCTCACCCAAGTGACAAAACCAACAAAACACTACAACTTCAAGCTTCTTATAATAAGATCAATCATGTTCACACAAAATATGTTCATAAGCTATCTTATAATTTCTTACATAAAGAAACTAGTCAGTCATATTATGAAGAAGGATATTGGTTCCAATTAATAAACATATCCAGGTGGTAAAATAAAGAAGATAAAAATGAATGTATGGTCATATTTTCATAACATTCTATAAATTGTAAACATGTTGAACCTACATAGAATATATCTAGCTAGAAAATACCACACGAATTTGCAGAGAGAAATTGAGAAAGAAGAAGCAAGAAATAAAGAATGGAAGGATTCTCATTAACCATAATGAATAATTTACACATTATATACTCTATATAACTTAAACAATACGCATTGGATGTCAAGAAAATGGACCATATTTGTGGTATAGAGTGATATGGAAACACACCAACAGTTATGGGAGTGAACTTCCACCTATTCTAGTCTTTCGGGCAATTACGAGAGTGAACTACCACCTCGTTGAGTTAACTAGTTTACTAGTCTTCGGTTAACTGATTGAAAAAGATTGAAGTGAGGAGGAGATCAGGGAATCATGGATAATGCGCTATTTTGGTGATGATACTAAGGCTAATTAACATTAGTTGGTGATGATTCCAATGTTGCATGGTGACAAAACCAATGGAGTATCTAGACTCCAATAAACTAGTCAAATTGAAGTGAAAACTGAAGAAAATATTCTCTCGAGAGGAATATTCTTCCTAAAATATAGGAGACTGAATAATGACTAATAAGCAAGGAAAAAACTTAGGAAAAAAAAATCCTAGGTGCGTGTGAAGTAACTCCAACAATCCCCCTGAACATCACTATGGTGAAAATAAAGAATGGGTCCCGACAATGAAGCCATGTTACGTACCCAAGTACAAAATATACATTGAAATAAAATGAGATAAGAGGGGAAAAATCATGGGAAANNNCCCCCCCCTTAACATACAATGTATATAAAAAGAAGTATAGTTTCTAGGAAACTATGCCTTTGTCTCAGTGGGTGAGGCTTTCTTATTTATCTTCAAAGATTCGAATGTACATCAGAAATATGTCAAATCGATTACAAACTGATCTAGATGTGTTCTTCTATATCTCAAGAACCCAACACAACTGATGACACTGAAAACAGATGAATGAAGCTCCTAGAAATGGCCCACAAAGTTTCTCTCCTCAATGGTTTCCCTGCATAAATATGTCTTTGGCCTCACAAATTCCAACCATTTGCTAAATGTGTGCAATTAAATTGCCTATTATATTCCCGCCAGTGCCATAACAGTAAGATGTTGTTTTCAACGACCAATCATAAGATGTTGTTTTGAAGGGCCAATAATAACAAAAGAAAAAAAATTAAATCACTTGAAGAAAGTAAAACTTTGGGAAAAAAAACTAAACAAGATGTTTTCTCAACCCCCTCAAAAAAATCACAATCAACAAATATAGTCCTAGGCCTTCGACACATAAGAATAAAGATAAGATAAGTAATTGACAAAATATTAAAGGGTAAAGTTCATGATATCTTTATAAGAAAAATAATCAATAAAGGATTAAATTATGAAGGTGATGCACTATGTCTTGTAATGAAAAAATTATAAAGTATTAATAATAATAAATACAAAATAAATAATTGACAAAATATTAAATAACAAAGTTGATGATATCGAGGGTGGAAACACAAAGTGTCTTGTTTAGTGAAACTGTCTCCCAAAGCACTTCTACAAGTCATAGTCTAAATGTTCGACGTTTTGACCCCTTTTCAGGTATAGTTTGGGCTACCAAGAATTGTGCACCACTTCCTTGTCCACTTAGGATGAGGGGGTGCTCCATAATTAGTGTAGAATTTCACTTAAAATATTTATATTTTAGTGATGTAGTTCTCTTAAGAAATTTATATTGCAAGCCTTTAGTTTACTTCAACTATTTTCATTATAGTCATTTAGTTCCTTTCGATGATTTCCTCTTCAAGACTTTAGCTCACTTCAACAACTACCATTATAAACAACTAATAACGAGAAGGGAAAACTTGTGTTTCCTAGAGAAGGCAATCCTCTTTCACTCAATGGAACTGATGGTCATTTATGTTCTAATCTCGCCTTCTCCATATTTGTATTCTCTACGTTTTCTTCTATTTTTTGTTGTCTATATTTTGTTTTCTACCACACATTGAGGTGTTATGTTTTTTTCAGGATTGTATTGCAGATCAATTGGTATCAAAGCCTAGATATTTACATTCTTCTACTCAACATCAAATTAGATGGGAATACATCCACGAGTTAATTTTTTTTTCTATTTGTTTGTGTCTCAGCTTGCGAAGTTCATCACATAGGTTCCATATGCCCTCCTTAGAGTTTCTATACACACCCTTCTTAGGGTGTTCATGTTCATCCTTCTTAAGTATTTTCTAGTGCGTCATTCTCAAGGATCTCTAGTGTTCCCTCTTCATAGGTTCATCATATGCCTTTATGAGGGATTCTCTAGTCTGCCCTTTTTATAGTGTCTCACTGCTCCCTTGTATAAGTTTTCTTGTGGGCCTGCAAATTATAGTCTTAGTGTGCCATTTTCTTAGATTTCTCAGTGTGCCCTCTTCTCACATTTTCAATGTTCTCTCCTTACCAAGTTTCAGTGTGCCCCACAACTTTTTGACTGTGCACATAGAATCTGAGAGGCATCTCTTTGGCATGTTATATTTCATGGATGAACAATATGTCTCCTCCTAAAGATTCATCCATTGAGGACTCAACGTTTAATGTTTATGCCCCAATTCAGAATTTAGCTCACTCTTTGTGAGTTTCTTTGCTTGTATCAGTGACGAGCTCCAAAACCCATGCAAATCAATATGAATTTTTAATTTCCCAAGTTTTTGGCCCAAATGAATGGTAAGATTATCTATTCTTGGCTCTATAGTATCTCCACCAACTAAGAGACATGTTCAGAGATGAAAGAGGACCTGAAGCTTCATATCTCTAGCCTGCAATTGGAGGGAATTGCATAAGTTTGGTGGGATACACAAATTGAGAATTATTTTTCGATCATCGAGACAACTGAGCCAACAAATCCAATGCAGAAGCACATCAGTTCTTCGCAATTATTTTTTTATGTCTTACGTGACCTCTTCTATCCCCCAGAATATCACCAAAATCTACCCATTAAATGGTTGTATGTCCAACAACTCTCTACAAATTTTTCATACAACTGCACATTCCCGATCTAGAAGAGGTACTCATTGCCTAATTTAATACTGGTTTGTTAATGATTTTCCATCGTGAAGTTGATTTATTTGAAAGTCCTTCCTTGGACAAGTCCTTTCTTTGGGCCTTAGATGTAGTACGTAAATTGGCTCCTCAAACCCACTCTCCTCTAACCCGATCTGATTGCTATATTTCTAGTCCTTCACATACTAGGAATTCCATTATTTTCTCTACTGCATCGACATATAGAAATGTTCCTTGATGTACCTTTCATACTACCAAGTTGCAGGAATATATATATTGTCAGGGAATTAATAACATTCACACCAACAATACTCTATTTTCATAGGTCACTCAACTAGATTCCCCTGACCATCCTGAAGTAGTCTCTCCTAGAAATCCTACCAAAGTTGATCCCTCTCTTATCCCGATGACCACTAATTAACCCCACATCTCTAATGTACCCCTTTCTAGACATAATTTTCATATTAATCATGAGTTGTCTACTCTCATCTTGGAAAATGGAAGCCAAAAGGACGTTGTTGCCCAAAACTTGGTCCAACGCCTTAACCTAGCCACCAATCTGCACCCGATCCCATACTAGCTTTACTGGGTATAAAAGGAAGGCCCTTTTGTAACCGTATCCCAATGTTTTGAAGTGACCTTTGCTAGTGTCCCTTTCTAGGATACTATGGTGTGTGGTGTCTCTCCTCTTGATTGTGTTGATTTGTTTCTTGGCCATCCCTAGAACAAGCGTGACATGTTTTCTATCATGATAAATCTCATCAATATCACTTACAACATGAGGGGAACCCATATGTTATTAATTATTTTGATCTTAAATCCACGCATACTATTAATGATCAAGTGTCCCTTAATCAAGTCAATTTGAACTAATGCATCTCTTTCTGCTTAGTTTGCTCCATTAACCCAGACAACCAAAATAATCATGTACCTTCTTCCATTTCTCTCCTGCTCCAATATTTTGTAGATTTATTCACCCAACCCATTAGACTTCCCCCGTATCATCCTATGGAGCACACACTTGATCTAATTCATGGTGCTTATTTACCCCACACCCCATTCCATCAAATCGCTCCCTCAGAGGCTGTTGAGATGGAATTCCCGATTGGTCAACTTTTGAACTTAGGACATATTCCACCTACATCCTCTCAATGTGTGTTCCTCACCTTTATTATATGAATAAAGGATTATTCATAATGTCTCATAGTGACCACATATCGTTCCCTTGATAAAGCTACTATTAAAAACTGCTACCCCTTACCCCATATTGAGGACTTGTTGGAAAACTTACAAGGGGATTATTCCTTCAAAAAGATGGATTTGACATTTGACTACCATAAATTTCACATAAATGCAATAATTCATATGGGTAAGTGCATGGTCATTTATCTTTATGATATCTTGGTATGCAGTAATTATTGGACATAACATCTTCAACTTGTCAACAACATCCTCAAGCTACTATGGGCACATACACTGCAGGTGAGGAAATCCTATTTTGGACGCACATCAGTTCCACATGTGGGACTCATACTTAACACAGCAGGGGATCGATCAGATCCATCTTGAGTATATATTTTGACATAATGGTCAGTGCACTCCATTTCTCATGACCCTAAGAGTTTTTTTGGAACCACTGGGAACCAATTAACTCAACTCCACATCACATTATGCTTTGCATAGGTTCTTTGTTTGTCAGATAGGAATCATCCCTTTCACATTGAGAAGGATCTATATGATTTTTCTAGTGGGGTTGTACTTAAACATGGAGGTGATATGATGGAATACCATTTAGAGAATCTTACTCCTTCTGGCTCTTCACATCAACAACAACAAGAAGAGTTAGCTCAATGTTTTATCCACATGTTGGTTTAGGGCCATACTCAGAAGAAAATTCCATTCAAAGGTATCATAAGAAGCACATGCCATTGTTATTTCCACTGGGAGATCATGTGTGGCTATTATTGGATAGGCCTTGATTCAAAGGGAGACATCATATGCTGCATCCACTCAAATATGGCCCCTACACAGTTCTGGAATTCATTGGAGAGAGTGCATATCACCTGGACTTTCTTACATAACTCAACATTCAGGATGTGCTTAATAATATCAATCTCAAGTTGTTTGAGCTACCTCTCCTTGAAGAAATAGTTTAACAATTCAACATCATGTGGCTAATATTCTAGATGTTCAACCATCTCTGCTCGCTAATAATATTGTTGACTCCAAGACCTGGACAAGTTTCTAGCAACAATATCTTGGATATCTTGTGGGTCGAAAGGGACATACACTAGCTCAGGCCAAATGGATGTTTATAACAACATTGCAATGCAATTTCCCTCATTTGTTGGTGGAAGCATGGATGCTTCCAGATATAAAAATGGAGGAATTTATCCACTAGGAAGTGTGCACCTCTTTGTTGGCCACTCAAGATGAGGGGGAAATCCATAGTTAGTGTGGCGGTTCACTTCAGAGATTTCTATTGTAGTCATGTATTTCACTTCAACAATTTCTACTGCAATACTTTAGTTTATTTTAGTTTTTTCCATTATAGTCATTTATTTTCTTTCCATGATTTTCTATTGCAATCATTTAGTTCACTTCATCAACTTCGATTGTAAACAACTAATAACAAGAAGGAAAAAGTCATCATTCTTTTAGAATGTGCTCCTCTCTCACTCAATGGAACTAATGATAATTTATGGTCTAATCTAGTCTTCTGCATATTTGTATTCTTTTTGTTTTCTTTTGTTCTATGTTATCTCTATTATTTTTGTCACTAATCAGTGACTTGTTGTGTGTTTTTCAGATCTGTATTGCAGATCATATTTTTTGTTTAATTTTGCCCAAAATTCGTCAAAAAATTGTTGTATCTGCATATTTGAGTGCATAACTTTGTATAATCCGAATGCCCCATGGGTTTTTTCTAAATCAATTTATGCATTCAGAAATACAATTTAAATAACAATTTTTATTATTTATTTTTTATTTCATGCATATTTATGTCATCGGATTTCGACAAAAAGAACCCAAACATAGAACAATTAAACAATATCCTTCTATGAAGTTTGTCTCTTGCATTTCCTTCTAGGATGCATACCTTTCTTTATAAATTAAATAATTAACAAAGGATTAAAGAAAGAAGGTTATGAGCACTTATACAATAAACTTAGAATAAATTCACAATTTCTAAAAGAATAATATTTATTTTTTTCCAAAACTAGGATGCATACCTTTCTTTATAAAATAAATAATTAACAAAGGATTAAAGAAAGAAGGTTATGAGAACTTATACAATAAAGTTAGAATAAATTCACAATTTCTAAAAGAATAATATTTATTTTTTTCCAAAACTATAATCAATTAGATATAAATATTTGGTTGATTAATAATAAAATAATATCAAAAAACAAAGATTCATATTTATAAAAAAGAGTAAAAAAATTCTTAATATAGTTTAAGTTACTTTATAGATAATTAGATTTTTATTTAGGTAATTAATTTTAAACATATAAATTTTTATTTTTATTTTTTATTGATAATTAGATTTTGATTCAGATAATTAATTTTAAACATATAAATTATTTATTTAATATTTTGTTGGACTTTTGATTGAAACTTGTAATCAATTAGATATAAATATTTTGCTGATTAATAATAAAATAATATCAAAAAAGAAAGATTCATATTTATAATTAATTAGATATAAATATTTTGTTGATTAATAATAAAATCATATTAATAGAAAATCATATTTATAATCAATTAGATATAAATATTGTGTTGATTAATAATAAAATAATATAAAAAAAAATAAATCATATCTATTTAAAAAATAAATAAAAAATCTAAATATACTTATAGATAATTAGATTTTTATTTAAGTAATTAATTTTAAACATATAAATTATTATTATTAATATTATTATTTTTATAGATAATTAGATTTTGATATAGATAATTAATTTTAAACATAAAAATTATTTATTTAATATTTTATTGTACTTTTGATTGAAACCTTTGGCTTTGGTTTATGGTACAACTCATTAAGATAACCATATGAAGCATACGTTCATTATTTTTTTGTTATTATTGTTTTGATAACATGACAACATTAATATCACATCAAGAACAAAATATTTAAGGCAAAATTCTAAAACTTTATTATAAAACTTAAATACAAAATAACTCATAATTTTATATTTACTTTAATATATAAAATAGTATACCCGTCGATATGGAACAAGTGTATTGTTATTTTAATATAAAAGTTTTTTTCATAAAAATATATATATATATTTAATAATTAAAAACTAAATTTTAATACTTAATTTTCCATTTAATTTATATGTCCCATTATCTTTAGTTAGAATAAACTAACACAACCCCACTTAAAAGTGGTTGATGCCATAGGCTCATTATGAGTGTAAATTTTAATGTTTCATCTTCCATTTAACTTGTTATGTCTAATGATTGTGATGTCCAATTATTTTTAGTTATACTAGATTAGTACAATCACATTTAAAAGTGGTCGATATACACTCATAGGTTCATCACTTTAAATGTGGTTGTGGTAATCCTAATACAAATAAACTTCTATGTTGTTTTGAATATATCCTTATAAAACTTCTATAAAACTTATGTAGACATCGTTCTCTATCAACAATGAGTGAGAGTGTACTCATTTATCGTGCTCTATCAACAATGTACTTATTTTTAGGCATGTGAATGTAGTTATTTTTAGGCATGTGATGCTTCCCTTTCTGTATGGCCTCCAAAGTTCTAACTTTACTCACTTCCCTTGATTAAGCTTTCCCAAGATCCTCCTCAAGCAACAACGAGGTAATATTCTAACCTAGCCTCCTATGCATGCAATTAAGATGTGAAAACACTGTGGCCTAATGGGGAATTGTATGTTTAGGCAGATTCAAGTAAGATGCTATGAAGTAATTAATTCAAGTGGTAAAGCAGGTAAAATTCTTCATTTTCTTCCTTAATTTGTTATCATTATACCATTTCTGTCTCATTTTCATAACACCTCTAATATGATCAATTGCATATACAAAGCCACAACCACTCAATCAATGATAGTTGCGTCACATAAAAATGCTCAACACAAGCATTTGTTCTATCCGTCACGTTTAACATTTCAGTCTCCTCTATGATATCGATGGTTCATGATGGTGTTCAGGAAAATCGATTAAGATGTTTGCAATCTCATAGCACCCAAGTACTATGTCCTTGATGCGTACCGAACTAAATATAGTATGAATCTATTTGGTTCATGGACACCTCGTTACTCAAAACCAAGGTGTCCTATTTGGTTCATGGACACCTCGCTTACCATTCTCAATTCTGAAGCTATATATTTTTTTGGTAGTATATTTGTTTTGGCAGTTGTGGTTGTAAATGTAATCTTGTAAAAGATAAAAGGTTAATAGTGAAGTAAAGTTTTAACGTCAATTAACTTTGCTAATCATTTAAACGTGGTAATTATATGATCACACAATAATTTCTTAATATGATTAAGTAAAGAAGTTAAAGGATGCATTAAAAATGATAAAAAGTTATGAAGATTAAATCTTATTCATTGATTTAGAAAGACTACTAAATATAAACAGACTTAAATAAACTGTAGATATAAATTTTTAAAATCACTTTATATTTTATTCTATTAATTAACATGAGTAAAAATAAAATAAAATTTATAAATTAAACTTCCACTATATATATCATCATATATTATTTGAAATGATTTGAAAAATATATATCATCATGTTATTTGAAATGATTTTGTTGGTGATTGATTTTTACTTTTGCTTTTAAGAATCCCAATATTCTATAACACTAGCAAGAACCACTTTATAAAAGTGGTTGATATAGATCGATAGACACCTTTAATTTATAGGCATTATTATATAAATTAAATTAAATTTTAATAAATATTAAACAATATTAATTATATTAAATAAATAAATAAAGTTATCCATTTGTTTATAATCCAACATTTAAAATTTCATTTTTTAATATTTTACTTTTATAAAAAAAAATCAAATTAAATTCAATTTAAAAAAATATTAAAAAATATTAATAATATAAAATAAATAACAATTAAATTTTTTTATAAAACAAAAGTTTTCTTTTAACATTTATAAAACAATTCCATGGATGGGGTGTTTCCAGGCTCAGAATATGGACAGATTATGGGGAGGCCATCTAGCCATACGGGCGACCACTTGGCACCTAATCAGGCCCAACCCCCCTCATCCATCACCTCACAGTTTTAAAACACCCATCGTCACTCTTCATACTTTACTTGTGCCCAGCTTGTCGCACACTCTGGATGCTCAGTTGTGTGGGAGATTTCATGGTGCACGGAAAGATGCCTCCACGGTCTCATCCACACTTCAACGATGACATTCCTAAGGTCGTGCCGAGGCACACTGATATTATTTTTCTCCTTCGGAATATCCATTTCCATCACTCTCTAGTTTTCAATTTCTTCCTCCCCTCCTAGTGCGAAGTCCACACGGCTTCCCAAACTTTTGGTTTGTGCCTCTCCTCTTAGGGTTCTTGTTCTGGCTCTTTTTCTCGTATCTTCTTTGCACTCTCTATCCCATATTGACTGTAGCCACAACCATGCCCCACCTTAGAGGAAAGTCCAAAAGAGGGGCATCTTGGTATGCAACCAAAGGAAGGGAAGTGCCCAACTCCGACCCTCCACCTGAAACCGAAGGCATCCCCTTTCTGACTTTCGTCGAAGCTCCCACCCCTATTCAACCTCTTTGTGAGACCACCCTGGACCTCTCCTTGCTCTCGAATCCTTACACTTGCATAATTGAGTTGTTTGACAACTTCAGTAATTTGCTGGGCTTCGTGCCTCCACCCCCCTCCCCTTTTCGTCGTTCTCCACCTCTACCTTCTCCCTCTCGCCACCCTCCTCATCCACTCCTTGTCACTTCCTCTGCTCCCTCCATTTATCCATCCTCCTCTTTTAACTCTTTGTTGTCCCCCCCGCTCCATTCAACTTGTGACAGATGTGCATATAGAGTAGCTATCATGGATTTCTTGGACGACCTCAAGAGGGGTCTAGGGGATGTCAAGGACGCCTTACTCAAGCTGCAAATCAAGGAATCAGAACGCTGGATCCGTGTGGACATTTTGATGTCCTTCCTAGAGGACCTCCGACAAGCCATTGCGGACCGAGATAGGCACGACAGGGGAAAATCGCAGGTGCACCAAGCCTTCGTTGGGCCAAGGCTCGATCCAAGATTTTAGTTAATTATGCTTCAGACTTCTATTTTCTATTTCATCTCGGTAGCCATGGGAGGATGATTGTGTCTCGGGAGTTTGGTATGTGTTTTTTCTATTTAGTTTAGCAATAAGCATTTCGCCTCTTTTTGCATGTTATAATCTTATATTTTGGACAAGTGGCAGGTGTGGTTTCCGAGCAAGGCATGACTACCACATTTGATCAAGCACTCCAAACAGGTGTAATTTCTTTTTCTTGCAGGATTTAATACAAACTTTTAACTTAAAAAAAACATTTATAAAAAAATTGAATTATTTTAATGAAATTTCATTTTTTAATATTTTATTTTTATAAAAAAATTAAATTAAATTAAATTAAATTTTAATAAATTTTAATAATATAAAATAAATAACAATTAAATTTAATTAATTAAAAAAATTTATAAAACAAAAGTTTTCTTTTAACATTTATAAAACAATTGAATTATTCTAATGTTCATAGCTCTTTCTCTATAATTGAAAGTGAGAAAAAATCAACAGAATTTTTTAAGAGACATGAAGACACGTGTGCATGTCTTGGAAAGTAGATTCTTGCAAGGTAGGCTATGAAGTGTGCGTTTCAAGTTTAGACCACTCGATAATGGTGAGGAGTTGGACGTATCTAGAAGAAAAGATGAACTGAAAAAGTGCACTCTATTTGGTTAATAGACAATATCGCTCAAGATGGTTTTGAAAAAAAAACATGAAGATAGGACTCGTCTAAAATAAATTTATAATTATGTAGATAGGCATTCTCATATTGGAATTGCTCGATTAATCATCTTTTTAATTATAAAATTTGATTTGATGGTTAAAAATTAAAGATGCTGACATATTCTTCGTCTTACTTCCAAGTTTTTCTTAATTAACTCTCTTGTATTTATCAATTTATCTGTTCATCATGTTTACTTTTTCACTTTTACATAACATGATTAAGAAATTACTAAACCTACTTATCAATTTCAACTAACCATAATTTAATAAATCCACACTATCACTTTAGTTTTAACATTTACATTTACAAATTATTAATTTTTTACATTTTACAATATACAGCTTATAATTATCTTATAATTATATAAGAATTAACATAGAGCGTAGAGAAAACTATAGAGCAACCATTTAACATTTACTTTTTTATTATTTTATAACGGGCCATGTGGTACAGGGAAACATTTATGTATCTGCCCTTTCAATATGCCAGGAGAGCGAGGGAGAGGATTCGATTTGCCTGAGAGGAGTGGATTACCTAGGTAATGTTGGATGCCCCGTATAGCTTGGTGTTTATATTTCACATTAATTTTTCAAGAAATGGTACAGGAAACATTCATGTATCTTCCCTTTCACTATGTGAAGAGAGCGAGAGAGAGGATTTGATTAGCCGGAGAGGAGTGGATTACCTGGTGTATAGCTTGGCGTTTATATTTCACATTAGAGCGTGGATGATTCTTCACTTAAACCAAACCATGTTCTGAACAAAGTACTGTTAACAATGTATTTCTTTTTCATGGATATATTCTTTGTACGGTTAAAGGAACAACCCTATTAATAATGTAAACCCTGTATATTCATATATTTTGTTTATTTGATATAACTACAAGCTGCATGCCATTCCCTACTATTGACAGATTGGTGCAGAGGTGCGAAGATGATTTGAAGGTGACTATGGCGAATATGTGCGGCTGGTGAAGAATTATTTATTTGTCATGTCAAGTTCATGGGTAAAACAACAATATATAGGGTATATGGGGCTCTCATACAGTCATTATTGATCAAATTCTCTCTGGGGCGGGATCCAAGCGAGAGGACGAATATCTCCTGGTCCGATCCGACTTGTTGAATGAATTTCTATCTCCTGGTTTGATCCAAATTGTTGAATGAATTGCTTTATTCCCATACTTCATATTTAATCCATTCTCAAACCCACTGGTAATGATCCGACTCCTGAGACGAGATATGGATACGAGTTATGGTGGAGTGAATGCATCAGAGCCAATTCAAAAGTAACTGAAAGAAAGAAAGAAAGCACTTTCTCCAACTATATCTAGAGCATAGCGCATTCGCTCTCTCTTTCTTAGTATTCTTTATCAGCGGGCACTTGACACACCTACCTTTCAGTGAGACCTGGAACCAGCTAGGAGATCGCATCGGAACGAGATTGCATAGGAGGTGGATTTGCGAGTTCTTGTCTAGTGTTTCTCTCAGATTCCCATTTCTCAAAATCCCCATGCATCCAATCCTGAAAATATTTAAATTTTATTTCAAATATTTAGTTTGTTTTTTTTAATTATTATTTCATAAAATAACATATTTTAGGAATTTAAAGTTTTTAAAAGATTGATGCTTGATAACTGTGTTTTTTTCATATTCTCATTTTATTCTCAACATCATCATGTGTCCCTTCCTGAAAATATTTAAATTTTATTTCAAATATTTAGTTATTTTTTTTAATTATTATTTCATGAAATAACATATTTTACGAATTTAAAGTTTTTAAAAGATTGATTCTTAAGAACTGTCTTTCTCTTATATTCCCTTTTCGTTCTCAAAATCATCACCATGCCTCTAGTCCTTCTCTCAGATTCACTTTTCGTTCTCAAAATCACCATGCGTCCAGTCCTGAAAATATTTAAATTTTATTTCAAATATTTAGGTTTTTTTTTTAATTATTATTTTATGAAATAAAATATTTTTAGGAATTTAAAGTTTTTAAATATTGATTTTTAAAGTTTTTAAGGTGAATGATTTAGGATAAACTAATACTTTCTCGATGAGAATTATCTTGAACATGTTGTTGGGAAAATAAGTTGAAAACGTATGTAGTTATTGAATAAAAAAATGTAAATATGACAATGTCAATTACGTTCTTGTGATCATAGTGGATTCATTCTCGAAAGGATGTTGTGGATGTTGTTGGTTCCCACGGAAAGAATTGTTTTTTTATATAAACATAAATTTATTCATTCAAAATTTGTATAAAGAATTTAAACTTTAGAGGAAGGATGTTGTTGCTTTCAACGGAAAGAATTGTCTTTTCATCTAAACATAAATTTATTCATTCAAAATTTGTATAAAGAATTTAAACTTGAACAAAATTTTCAAGGAAAGTATTTTGGAATTTAAAATAAATTTATTCATTCAAAATTTGTATAAAGAATTTAAATTTTAACAAAAATTTCAAGAAAAGTGTATTGGAATTTAAAATGTTTAAAAAAAAAATAAAAAAAAAATTAAGTGTTGTTAAGCCACTCCCTGATGTTAAAGTCACCGGTTCGAAACCTGGGACAAAAAAGCCAACCATGTTAAGGGTTGGTGTGGTTGAGGCCGGGTGCGATCCCCGGGTGATTTTAACAGCTTAGATACCCCTCAGTCGCGGTTTCTCAAGTTAATCACATAGCCAACAGGTCCCGCACAAATTAACAAACAAAAAAAAATATGAAAGTCTACAATAATAAATCAAATATAATAAATGAGATGTAAGAAATGTTGAAGGCCGTTATAATTTTTTATTAATTAAAAAAATATATTTAGTAAAAGGTGAGTTAATTTTTATAAAATAATTGGGGGCAATGCTCTCAATTTTTTTTAAAAAATATAGATTTATAATAATAAATAGAAATTTTAGTTATAATGGATTGTTTAAAAAAAACTAGATTTATTATGAAGATAGTAAATGTAAGATTGATCATTGTTTTTATATTTCTAACAAATTTCTTGACAAATTTGTTCTCACTTTAAAAAAATATTGATAATTAAGGAAAAAAAAATTATATATTTTGATTTTACTTTTAATAATAGTTATATGAAAGAAGTATTTTTAATAAGTAGTTGGAAATTAATTTTAGTCACAAGATAATTGAAGTATAATGTTGTAAAAATTAACTAATAGAGATTGCAAAGCTTATATAGATATTCATAACAATTGTAAAACTAGATATAGATATTCAGAACAATTGTAAATCGTAGTGTGATGAATATATTCCCATCGTTGAAATATCCCCGTCATTGTCAATATGTGACAAATAATATCATGTCATCGCAATGTTATGAACATATCCATGTCGTCGCAATGTTCTGCAAATATCGACTCATCAAAATGTGATGCAAGTATCTTGTCCTCACAATGTGACGAACATATCTCGACCATTTCACTGTGATGAACATAACCATACTGTCACAATATGACGAACATAGCCTGATACGATGACGATGAACATACGATGTGAAGAACATAACCATATTGTCACAATGTGACGAACAAAACTATGGTTGACTTTGGTTGATGATGAACATACGACACTTATGTTCATCACACAACCTATTTTTATTTAAATGTCATATCACTGCAATGCGATGAACATATCCCCATTGTCAAAATATCCTTGTCGTCGTCAATATGTGACAAACAATATCCTATCGTCGAAGTGTATTGAACATAAATTTGTCATCGCAATGCGAGGCAAATATCTAGTCATCATAATGTGATGTTATCAATGTGATAAACATAGCCTCATCATCGCAATGTGATGAACATAGCCTCCTCATCAAAATGTGATGCAAATATCTAGTAGTCGTAATGTGACAAACAATGTCATGTTGTTGCAATGGGATGCACATAGCTTGTTATTGAAATGTGATGCAAATATCATATCCTCGTAATGTCATGAAGATATCCATGCCATCGCACTATGATGAGAATAACCATATTTTCACAATGTGACAAACATAGCCCTCCTATCACACAATGACGAACATAACCATATTGTCACAATCTAACGAACATAGGATTATATGATGAGCACACAATGTCATTAACATAACCATATTGTGGCAATGTGACAAACACAACTATGGTTGACCTTCCTTTACCTTGGTTGACCATGACCATGGTTGACAATGGTTAATCATGTTTGACAATTACTTTCCACAAATGACCATTGTTGGCCATCAAACCATTTATTTTCATCACATAACCACTTTTTACTTAAATATCATGTTGTGGCAATGCGATGAACATAACCCTATCGTCACAATATGCATGTCATCGCAATGTGATGGAAATATCCAGACGTCATAATGTGATGTAAATATCATACCCTCGCAATGTGACGAAGATAGCCCTCCCATTGCACTATGACTAACATAACCATATTGTCACAATGTGATGAAGATATCCCTATACGATGAACACACAATGTTACGAAAATAACCATATTTTGGCAATGTGATGAACATAACTATGCTTGACCTTGCTTTACCTTGGTTGACCATGACCATGGTTTCTTTTGGTTGACCATGGTTGACAATGGTTAACCATCTTTGATAGTTGTTTTCCATAAATGACCGTGCATGGCCATAACCATATTCTGGTGATGTGATGAACATAACCATATTGTCACAATGTGACGAAGATAGCCTCGTAATCACAATGTGATGAACATAATGATATTGTCACAATGTGACAAACATAGCCTTGTCATCGTAATGTGATGAAAATATTATCATTGTTGCAATGTGACACAAATATCCTATCATCATAATGTGACAAACAATGTTCTTTCATTGCAATGTGATGAGCATAGCCCTATCATTGTAATGTGATGAACATATGACATTTATGTTCATCACATAACAATTTGACATATGATGAACATACAAAATTTATGTTCATCGCAAAGTCACTTTTTACTTATATGTCCTCTCATCGAAATGTGATGAACATATCACCATGGTCATCAATATATGAAAAATAATATGTCGTTGTCACAATGTTATCAACATGGCCCCGTCACCGCAATGTTATCAACATAGCGCCATCATCTCAATGAAACGCAAATATTTTCATCACATAATGTGGCACAAATATCCTTTCATCACAATGTGACAAACTTAACCCTTCCATCTTAATGTGACAAAATTAACATTATTATCGCAATGTGATGACAATAACCATATTGCTGCAATGTGATGAATATAGTCTCGCTGGGGTAATGTCATGAACATAGCCTTGGCGTAGTAATGTAAGAAAAATATATTAGCTTCATAATGTGAAACAATTACAAATTTCATTATCTGAATGTCATCTATAGTCTTTGTCAAGGAAGGTCAACCATAGTCAACCATAGTCAACCATATTCAATCATATTCATGGTCAACCAAGGTAAACTATAGTGAAGGTCTATGAAAGTTAACCATTGTGAAGGTGTATGGAAGTTAACCATGGTCATTGTCAACCATAACTAACTATTATCATCGTAATCCAAGGTCAACCACAATTAACCATGGTCATGTATTATTAATGTATCACTACTTTAATATTGTATTTATTCAGATATTAATACTTTAATCACATATTTTTTAATGTATTATTTATTGATATCTATTAATATATGAATAATGTTTAATGTTTGATTGTATCAATATTTTAGTGTACTTATCTAAACAAGTATTATTAATGTCTTTTTACTTTGTTGATATACTAGTAATACTTTAAACTTTATTAATGTATAGATATTTTATTAATATATTAATTAATAATACATTAATAATATACTTTATTGATGAATGAATAATATTTTACTGTATTAATACTTAAATCTAGTAATGTTATACTTTAATGCATTTATTCGATAATGTATTATAAATGTAATTTTACTTTAATGCATAAATTTATTATTGTTTTTTATTTACTTTAAAAGTTTATTAATAATTTATTAATGTATAGATGCTTTATAGATATAATAGTTAATAATATTTTAATATTTTAATAATTTATTCATATCAATGTATCAATTAAAGTATTGACAAATACTTTAATGACTAATATAAATGTATTGTTATTCATTAATCAATAAATTGCATTATATAATGTTTTAATACATTAATTTTTAAATAACATTAATTTTTAAATTATTTAATACATTTAATACTTAAACATATTAACATATTTATTATTTTATATAGTTATTTATATATGATTACTGTATTACTTAAATAATACATTAATATATTATAATATTATAGGTAGATTAATGTGATTATTGTCGCAATGTGATGAAGATAACCTCGCGATTACAATGTGATGAACATAACAATATTTTCACAATGTGAACATAGCCTCGTCATCGCAATGTTATGAACATATTATCGTTGTCTCAATCTGACACAAATATCCTATAATCATAATGTGACAAACAATGTTCTTTCATTGCAATGTAATGAGCATAACACTATCATCGTAATACAACGAACATACGACATTTATGTTCATCACATAACAATATGACATATGATGAACATACAAAATTTATGTTCATCACAGAGCCATTTTTTACTTATACGTCTTGTCGTCGAAATGTGATGAACATATCCCCATCACCACAATATCCCCGTCGTCGTCAATATATGACAAACAATATGTCATCATCACAATGTTAACAACATAGCCCCCTCATTGCAATGCAATGCAAATATTTGCATCACATAATGTGGCACAAATATCCTTTCATCACAATGTGACAAGCTTAACCCCTCCATCGTAATGTGACAAAAATAACAATATTGTCGCAATGTCATGACAATAACGATATTGTCCCAATGTGACGAAAATAGTCTCATCATGGTAATGCCATGAACATAGCCTTTTTGCGTAATGTGACAAAAATATCTTATCTTCATAATGTGACAAATAATTACAAATGTCATTATTTGAATGTCATCTATAGTCTTAGTCAAGAAAGGTCAACCATAGTCAACCATAGTCAATCACAATATATTAATTAATCAATATATTAATTCTATAATGTCTTAATAATTAAACTTATAAATAAAATAAATGGTTAAATTATTTACTACATTTAATACTTAACATTAATGCATCTATTCATGTATATATGATATATGTATTATTTAAATAATACATTAATCTATTATATGTATATGTCTTTATTGTATAATGTATTATAAATGTAATTATAGTTTATTCATTTATTGTTAATATTTTATTATTTTAATGTATTATTTTATCTTTTTAAAACTACAAAACTTTATTAATATATAAATCCTTTATATATTCGTGTATTGCTAATACATTTATTTTTATTTTTTAGATAAAAAGGGGTGGTACCTGCTATATAAGATTAACAAAAAAATTTGACAAAATATACAGTGGCAAGGGTCTAAGTCACCAAAAATGCTGTCGATTACCAGAAACCAGCATAAGTGGAGAGAAAATAACAGTTATATGATAAAACATGAAGGAAAGTAGCATCTGTCCTGCGCGGAGGAAACCAGGATAGATGTATATAGTCCAAATGAACATAAAACAGTAACAAGATAAGACTAAGAACCAAGAAAGCATAAAAACCTAGGTACCCGGTGACCTGTCACCTTCGCCAAACTACCACGTGGACCCTGCTGGGATGGCAAAGGCCTGCGCGCACAGGGGGCACTTTCGCTAAGCTGGAACACCGGAATACGTGTCGAGGAGTAAGTCCAGGCGCTAGCCCATGAGGAGGGCCCTATGTTCCAGGCCTGACATGTGGCCTCGAAGCTCGAACACCAGAGCCAGGTGCTCTGCATGGAGGAGAGAGCCATGCAGACCGCCACCCATGCCACTGAGGGGAGCATTCCTCAATTCCACTGCCGCACCAATGCCAATCGTGAACTCCCTCTGCACCGCATCATCCTTTGCAGCCTTCCTCACCGAGCGTTTGTTATCCACTACATTCTCTGCATACTTGCCTGCACGTCGTAGTTGATAGGACTGTTGTCGTCGGGCCAGGGAATTTCTTCAACAATGTAGCCGGGGAAGTCGTCTTCCCTAGCCAAATTGAGTCTGGTTCCCTCCCAGTTGGTCGTCTCTATGGAACAGGGCTCCTCTTTAGTCGATAGGTCCTCCATGAACGGTTCCTCCTCCATGACGCAGGTGGGAAACGCAGCCTCAGTCTCAGTCTCCTGCCTATCATCTAGCTTAATTGTCATGGCTTCTTTGCTACAACCAGCTCCCGACTCTGCAATAGTGGCGAGCAATGCCAATTTCTCAGCCCAAGCCTTATTCCGAAGAATGGAGGTCACCAAAGCCAGAGCATGTTCCAAATGCTCCTTCCGTTGCCGCTGCACCTTGTGGGCATTCCAGGCTGAGCCACGATGAGGCCTACCTCGCTTTCTAACCATATTATCCGATGGATGAATGCAAGTACCAAGTGGTTGCAGTGATGGGCTCAGAAGCCAGGATGAGAGCAATTGCGGTTGCAAAGTGCGAGAAAACCGACTCTGTCTCGGCACCCACAAAGACAAACTACCTGGGAAATCCTTATCAAAATGGAAGTAAAATGTGGTGAGCTAGGACAAGAGGAGTGCAGGACCGCACTAGAGCATCCAAGTGAAGAGCAGAGTTGAAGCACGAGCAGTCCCGCTCTATCCGGGCTCGTAAGAAAACACATAACCAGAAGTCGAAGTCACCTGTCTGCCCTTATCCCCTTTCATTTTGAGTGCGCAGTAGGCGTAAATGGTCACGCGAGGGAGGAGTCCCTCCGTCATATGGCTGCTACTATGGCCGCCCACCATCGTAAATGTGGATGTGTGGGTGGCGGCCATCGGCATTTAATCTCAGGCTTAGTGCTAAGCCTGGTGTCACCACAGTGCCACGTGTCACCCCATCTGGGGCATTGCTAATACATTTATTACTTTAGTGTCTTATTTCATTTTTGAGATGCTTTAAAAAAAAATTAATATATAAATGCTTTATAAGTATATTTAGTAATAATAATTTAATATCTTATTAATTTATACATGTCTTATATTTAAGCGGAAAGGCATATACCTATTGACCATGGGCACATTTAATAGGTTTTTATTGCTTAATCAGTTTTGTATGGACACGATTAAATATTGATGGAATATTCTTAGTAGTCCCAATAAATTAATGGTTGTGATTTCAACCACTAACTTCCTCACTATTATAAAGACATCGGTTTACATGTTTATTTTTTAACTTTTACTTAATCATATTTAAAATTTACTTTGGTGGCTAGCTGATTGCCACATATGAATGATTGGCTTTTCATTTTCTTGCGCTCTCATTTGCCATTTGATTATTTGGGTAGCCCGTGGTTTACCTATTCATTTAAACACCTATTCATTTAACATTTACTTTTTCAGTTTTAACATTTACGTTTGTACGTGGCGTCCTTGTAAGTTTCAAATTCACTGCATAATAGATTGTTGCATATACAACCCGATCACTAATGTATTTCGAACTTGTTAGGATCACTCCTGTATTTTTAGCCTACTGCATATACAATTCGGTGTATAAATCAAACACCCTGGATTGCTTGATCAATGAACTCGATTGCTGCATAGCTGAATCTGGTGCATCAATAGACCCCTTTCTTTGGATTGGTGCATCAGTGGACCCCTTTCTCTGGATTGTTTTGTAGTTTAATCGATGTATGGTATTCTCTGGATTTGGCATTTGGCCATATTCTTAATGTATGAACTCCTTCCGACTTTTCCATCTACTTTTGGGTCGTTTCTCTTTCCTAGTAGTTCAAGTTTTACAAGCCATCCTTTCGGCGTTCACCAGCCACGAATTTGTGGCTGTGCTAGTTGTATTATTTAATTAACAAATATTTTAATTATTAATATATAAATTTATTTTTAATACTTAATTAAAACAATAATACATTACATAAAAGATTAACGTTTTAATACTTTAATTTATAAATTGCACTAATCTTTTAATAATTTGATACATTTAATAGCTAACTAATTAATAGTTAACAAATTAATGTATACAGTATTTTATACATTCATTTATATATTATTTAAATAATACATTAATCTATTAGGCCTAAGTGGGCCTAATGGTTAAGAACATGTGTTTCCTCTTACAAATTCAAATCCAGAGGGGGATACGGTATGTATACCTCCGTAGACTTTACCAATTTAGTGTGGCTTGGCTTTATTTATTCATACATTATTATTAGTACTTTATCAATGTTATGTATTATTGTATTTTTATAAACTTTAATATTTTTTCTTAATGTATATATGTTTTGTTAAAATATTATTAGTTAACTAATTATAATCTTTTAACAATCTATTAATTTATAAATTCATTATTAGATTTCACCATTAAAATATTTATTAAATTACATGTTACGTTAATACATTACAAAATATATATATATATATATATATATATATATAATTTATACATTAGAATAAAGTATTAACTAATTAATACATGAATATGTTTCTAGATTTAAATAATAATACATTAATTCATTATACATTATTAATGTACTCTTACTTCATTTATATATTTTTACATTATATTATTCACTCGTTCTTTTGTTTCTGTTAAATTAATTTATAATTTATAAATAATTTTTATTTATTATTAATAATCAATTAATAATTACTAATTAAATTATTATTAATACAATTAATACTTGAAAACATTAACTTATTTTTATTTATTTAATTTATTTAATTTTTGTTATCGCTCAGTTTGTAGTTTAGGTCATAGGCTAGAGGATAAGAGTCAAACTGGCATAACAGGGACCTGCCCCACCCAATGTCACCACAATGGGGAGGGCCTTTCTATTTAGGGTGGCTATGCCCAAGGGAGACGTTCCTGGCAATCTGGGGTTTGAAAGGAAAAGGCTCAAAGGATTTAAGGTTAGTTTCCCCTTCACAGATTACCAACCAGAAGATAGTCAAATAAAGAATAACCACAGAAAAGGCACCTACTTACGAGACAAGACAACAATGAAACTAGTACATGCAATAATGGTTAATACTTCATAAATCAATGACTATCAAACTTTAATGTATATGAGCATATACAATAGTAAATATTGACGAAGTCAATGTTTGCAATAATGACAATGGTAATATAATGTTACTTGTCAATAAACACTAGAATAATATAGCATCTAATGAAAATGATCAATCCTTGAATTAGATCAATGCATTAAATGTCATTAACTGCTCATATAAAATAGATTGTTGCGTCAATATCCTAGGGATGAAGTCAACTTCTTTTAGGGTTAGTATGATAAGCAATGTAATAGACAAAGAAAGGCCAACGTTTTACTAATTAGCCAGTGAAAACTACCAATTCATCAATGTCTATCAGAAGATGACCAAGCCAACAATATTTTCTATCAACAATAATTCAAATAAGGCATGACGCCATCATTAATTGCAGAGTTAAAGGGCTTGTTGCGTCAGGTATGATGTCAACCCTAGTTAGTGTGTTAGGGTTAGTTAGGGTTTCAAAATTTGTAGGTTTGAAAGATGATTTTGCACAACAAGCTCAACGTTGGAGAGAATACCAGTGCCTTAGGGTAATATGGAGTCAAAAGTAAGGGCAAAATCTAAGGAGGATCAAAATCTAAAGACTAGAAGCTTAGGTTCTATGGTGCTGCAATGGCAGGGCCCTAGAATCAAAACCCTAAGGGAAGGAGGCTCATTCCGGTGTTTCTTAAGCAAGGCCTCATGCTCCTTCCTCTTTCTCTAAATACTCTTGGCAAAACATCTAGCTTTAAAGTACAAGTCTAATGGGGAAAAGTGTTGCAGGATCAAGGCTTTTCAAACCCTAAAAAAGTTAAAACCCTAGGTGTAGAGTTAACTAGGCCTAGGATGTCACCTTTCTTCAACCTATACTTTGATGCTAACTGAGATAAGGGAAGATAATTGTAGCAACGGCTAGGCTATATCTTCCTTTATCAATGGCTATAACAAATTTCTCAAGCATGGGGACATATAGCAATGACCTACTAGTGTGATTGCTACTTAGGGTTTCAAGATTTAGCAATATAATAGCAATTATATAGCTAATGCACAAAATTAAAACTACAACTATTCATTTAAGAAGTTTTGCATGAAAAATTTACTTACAAATCATGAAGAATGCTTAATCAAACCCTAGTTGTAAACCTTCCATGAGAGAAACACCATACATGCCAAGAAGAATCCTCCAATAAGAGTTGTGCCTCACTTCCAAGATCAAAGATACCAAGAAAAAGACTAAAAGTTGATCTCTCACAAGAGAGTGAGTTGTGTTATGTTTAAAATGAGGCAAAACGTCCTCTATTTATACCAATCCATGACCTTTCAATTAAATTTTAGGTCATCAAAACAACCGGCAAGGATGAATATAAGATTTACACTGTTTTTACATTAATTGCTATAAAAATGTCATAATATGAGTGAAAAGAGGGACGTCAAGCCCTTCTGAGGGAGACGTTGGCCCTTTTTGGGCAAATACAACATCCAAAAACCAAACATTGGCCCTTCCAGGGCTCCTTCAATCTGTCACACATGTCAAATGACCTCAACACCCTGCCACACACTCCAGACAACATCCAGCTCTCCCAGGTGACGTTCTATCCATCAAAGGCGAACGTTCCATCTGCAGTGGGTGATTCCCCCTAGGCTAGGCTCTGCCAAAGTGTCCTAAGTGGAACATCCTTCTTTCTTCTTGTGCAATGGCTCATCATAACTTTGTCCTGCCTCTGCCATCCTAACAACCATCTGATGGGCTCTTCATCCCCATGGAGGTCCGAGCTAATAATATCCCCATGTGTACCTATCCACTGGTACCTGTCCGCTGGGAATGGTCCTGCACATAAAAAAATATGCCCTCCATGGGCTCATCAGTCCTCAGGATCATAGCAATGTCAATCATATTTCATCATTAAATTTATCAAATACATGCATAAAATCCCTATCATATATTCTAATAGCTCAAAGACATTACCGTAACCTACTATACAAAGTTGAAGAAATAAACAGAATAACCTATTGGGCTAGCATCCATAAGAAAAAGAAAGTTTCCACATAAGATCATTCAAGCCATGTTCATGAAGTGATATGGTCTAGGGATGTCCAGTCATAGTAAGACCAGGGGTAGGTGTTGTCCGTGGGTGCCTTTGTAGGAGGTGAGTTGTACCTGTCATGGATGCACTTTTTCCAAGCCCCTTTATTGCCTTTATGCTTTATTTATTGTTTTTCTTTCTTTTTACTTCAAGGTCTGACCAGAGGACACTGCCTTTCCATGGTGACTAGAGCTGACACTGTTACCCACTGATATTTTTGCAAAAATGATAAGGCTGGCTTGTGATGAGACCCCCTTTCCCTTGGCCATGCAACCAAATGTCATTGCCCTGGCGTGGTGACCAGATAATGGAAATGTAATACTGCTAGATACCTATGAACATAATGGGTCGGCGCGTGATGAGACCTCCCATCCTCTTGGTTAGGTCTTGATTTTTTTGTTATTTTTTTTAGGGTCCCTTTTGTTTCTTATTGAGAGGCCCTTTATTGTCTTCTCGGGGATCCGTGGGCGAAGCATCTCTAGGTTTTATTTCCTATGGATTTTATCTTTTACCAACTGCTTTTAACCCCTGGGCCTTTAGCCCCTTCTTCCCACAGGACAAAGTGTAACCCTCAAAGGTCATCCTAATGGTTGGACTAGGGGAATGGGATGGATGCATGGGAGATAAGATGTAAAATGATAGAATGGTGGGAGCGGACGATGGCTCTGCAAACCCCCCCTGGTGGCTAACCAAAACCAATGAATACAAGCTTGCTAGGTCACCTCGTTAATCCCCCCAACAATGGTCAAGTGGATTAGTGTAATATCCAAGCAGTTATCAGAAATGTAAGGAGCCTGATGCATATATAAGAAGGTTATAATGATCAAACATGACACATACAATGATACCTTGGACCAATTACCTCATGGAGAAAGAGTCTTCTCTGATGCAAGTCCAAGACGATGGTGATGGAAGATGTTGCTGCTGACAGGACAAGTCCGACGAAGAAGAAGAAGGATGGGCCCTCCAGGGCCATGCTCAGGTCAATCCTCCTCTCGGTACTTCATGTCTAGGACAAGTAGGCCTCGAGACATGATCTCCTAGTTATCCCTAGAAAACGGGGATAACAATACTAATTTAACATATTAATGTACCCTCGGATGGGGTGATAGTGCATGCTACACGGCGAGCGGCGGATGAGGGCAATAGCCACTAGGACACGGGGGCACGTGAAGGCCCCGTGCCACCCTCCTCATAATTTATTCAACCTGCAACTCAACGCACTCGAGCATTAATGCAAGCTTTAATTCAAGCGTCCCTCCCCTCCGATTTTTTTGATATGGATGGGATGGCAGTGTTGCGTATTTGTTATTGTCAACCTCCCACAAAGCTTGCTCTGCATTGGAAATGGTGTGATTCTGCTCTAAGTGTTTTCGAGGCCGAGCTCAGCCCTGCGTTTTCCCTGACCCTTCGTCCTCGTTCTGCATTCGGGACTGTTTCTGTTCGCAGAGTGGGCTGGACCATGACTCGTCCAAGGGGAAGACCTCAACGGGGCTCGACCTGGAAGCCTCGACATCCCTCCGTCTCCCCTTCGGATTCACCCTCCATTACCTCCTCCTCCCAGCGCCCCCTTGGACATCCTTTAGCTTACTCTCGTGGCAGGATTAATACGCACTCTACTAGTCGAGCCTTGGCGCCCAGATTATCTAGCCCCCCCCGGCGCCATGCCTGCAGTCCCTCTGACTCGATGTCCGACCCAGACTCCCACACTCGGCATGCTTCTCGCGGGGCTGGGCCTCTTCCCCATGGCCCCTTCACCAATATCCAGCTGTGGGATAGCATGACGACCCTCTATGATCTCGTTTTTGAAATTCGCCAGGAAGTGGATGATCTCAATTTTCGGCTACAGGACACCGGAGCCAAGGTAGATATCTTTCTTCAGACTCTCTCCTCTCTGAAGAGCTCACTTATCTCTAGCTCGGATGAGGATGCTCCAATGGAGATGCCAGTCAAGGAAAAGGATGAAGAGATAGAGTTTGGGCCAGACGTAGCACCACGAGCAGCTCCGGGGGCAGTGACAGATGCCAATCGAGAAAGCACAGATGAGGCTATGGACGAAGTGGGACAGGAGCGCAGCTGGGCAGCTCAGCCAGGTGTCTAGATAGTATAATTTTGTTCTGTTATATTACAGATGGTTAGTATATTTTTGAGACTTAACCTTTCTCACTAGTATATCGGTGATATCATTGTAGTTTCTGTTTCAAATGCTAGACGATATTTTTGTTAAGTTTCAAACTGCATGGGTACAAGGACTGGTTTCCCCTCTGTTGGGGAAGTCTTGTGTCTCAGCTTGGTTTTCTCTGTACTATGTCATAATACTCTGTCTCTAGAAGGCTTTTAATATATACTTTTCTTACTTACAAAAAAAAACATATTAATGTATTTTTTATCTTATATATTCATTTATGTATGATTAAGATATTATTTAAATCATACATTAGTAATGTGTTTATCTTATAATATATTATAAATATATTTTTTCTTTATTCTTGTATTGTTAATAATTTATTATTTAGGTATAGTTTTTGGAAAAAAAACTTCGGTCCAGAGCGGCGGCGGCAGAGAAGGCGAGGGTTCGAGTTTAGGGCTTCGGCCTGGTCCTGCAGCTCTCCACAGGCCCGTTGGCCTCCTCCCGACCCGATCCAGGCATCAAGCTCGCTCCAGGCAGTCCCCAATGGCGGCTGTGAAGCTCCGCGTGGCTGCACCTGCGGCTGGTGTGCCCCCTCTCGTGACTGCGTCCTCCATGGCGGCCGGCGCCTCCCCTGCTCCTGCAAGCGCCTCTCCCAACGCCGGTGCCAAGCCCGACGAGGGTTGCCCAGATCAGGGTCCCTCTTTGGGCCGAGCGGGACGGGCTACTTTGAAAGATATTGCTCCCCTTCGCGGGGGTTCTTGGGCTCCAAATACTTCGATTGTGGAAGCCCTGGCAGTTTCTATCCAGTTGCCGAAGGAAGTATTGGAGTATTCCTCTCAGTTCAGCAAGGTCGCTCTGATTTGCAGGTTTAACGGCTTTTGGCCGAATCT
>JZKD02S1601519.1:1310803-1333994 GCA_000966675.3 Picea glauca | reverse complement strand
ATATATATATATATATATATATATATATATTCCACACAAGCCTTAAACCATAATGTCAAACCACTAAAATAAGCATAACTCTTATGATCATTTATAACCATACCAATTATATTTTAAGTTATATAATATATAATTATAATTATTTTTTTTATATAAGCATTTTTATCCATTAGAAATATTTAATATAGAAAAAAGTCAATAGAGTAGCATGCTAAATAATCAATGTGAGAACATTTTATTAATGTGCTTGCAATCAATGTGAGTGTAATTTGGATTCATAACTTAGACAAATTAATGTGTCATCAAGATTTGCAAATAATAAGGGCATTAACAAAAATAATGTATTGTTGTCTAATTTTATGAGTTCTCTTGTTGCATTGTGCAAATGCACTTGCATGTGTAGTTATATGGACGAAAATGATATTGCATTATTTTTTAAGTTATTGATATTCTTTCATTTTAGAACATTACAAAAGTCTAATAATTATTAATAATAATATTTAATAATATTATCCATTTTAATGATTTTATAAAACCTTTTTATCTTATGTCGACAAAGGTTTGTTACCACATTGACTGAAAAACATTCACTCTAGGGTTATTAGTTTTTCATGTAACCATTAAAGACAACTAACAAAGTGTTTAGTTCACCTATTTAAGACAATGAAGTGTTTTTTTAACTTTCAAATGAAATATTATATTAATTTAACATTAAAGACAACCTAAAAAGTGTTTTATATTCATTGGTCGATTAATTACAGTAATATCAATTAATTCATTACTTTAATCAATCACTTAATCCATTAATTACTTCCCTTCAAATACTAAATTATCCTTAAATTAGGTAACCCTAATTTATCTATAACGCCTAATCCATTAATTAACGTGGTGGCCCAATTATCAACCACTTTTATGCGTTCATATTTACACTAACATACCATTAAATCTCTGGATAATTGTTGACAAGGATTAAAATTGGAACTCGAAGAACAGAAGGTATTATTGTTTGATTTTGGACATCAACTCCTTATTACATATAACGACGAGCACTGTCACATGGCATAGATTAAGTCACATGTTGACTTACTTACTTAGTATTACAAATAGTAAAAGAAAAAACGGATAAGCACATTCGAGACGTATTACACACTTTAATACACATTCTTAATCTTTCACATTCCAAATGTGAGCACATTGATTAATGAACATGCAATCATTGTGCGTGTAATTTGGATTCATAATGTGTCATCAAGATTGCAAACATAAGCATAATAATAAAGGCATTAATGTTCGTGTAATGTGGATTCATAACATTGGACAAATTAATATGTCATTAAGATTTGTAAACATGATAATAATAATAATAATAGCATTAATAATAATAATGTACATTATTCTGTTTGCGTTGCAAAAATGATATTGCATATATTTTTTAATTGAAACTCTAATGTTGATAGCATTTTGTATGGAAAATATGTGCCATGGTGATAAGGTTTGAATAGTATAAATCTAAAAAAATAGTTGAAATACAATTTAAAAAAAAAACGGTTGAGATACAATTCTTTAATGTTAAAAATATAAAAGATGCAAAAGGTAAAAGCAATGAAGATCTCCGCGATCTATACAAAACACATTCAACACCGTGTTCGTGTCAATATGGAAGAGGCAAAGTTTATTGGGAAATTCAAGTGCCCTGTATGTGGATTCATGATCCATATTAAATTTATGCGCACTTATATGGAAATTACATTTGAATTTATAGGTATTTAAATTTGCAATTATTAAAATGACAATCTTGAAAGTATAAGATATATAAAGTATAACGAAGTCAAAGAAATTAGAATGAGACTATAAAAGAATTTAAGAAATTTACGTTAATAATCCATAGATGAATGCACAACAGATACCAGCAACGCGTAGAAGACAACTCTCAATTTAGAGAGATATCTCCCTCTTCTCTCCTTCATTCCTCCCTTCTTCCTTTCCTTATATCTGCAGTTAGGGCTATCGTAATATCGAAGCACATTGAAGATTTGGCATTAAAGTATCTTACATCAGATGGGGGTTTCTTCCGTCCCCGAATCGAAATCCGTGAGGGGTTGAGAAGTTTACAAAAAATAAAAGTGCTCATTTTGGACATTATGTACAGCGTTCAACACTCGCTGTTGGGAATGGATCTATAAATTATATATTGTTTGTTGCCCGTGAGTCCTATAAAATCTGTTTTGGAGGCGATAGTGGTAGCCTGTACGAATTCGCGGCCATTAAACGACTATCTTTCTTGCCCATTATCTTAGCGCCACTGGAAGCCTTGCGGGGCATTTTAATGGATTCGGCTAAGCCTACGGAGAATATTGAGGATCGAATGGTCTGATTATTATATGATGATTTTACCGTCGATTACAAGATGTGGGAACTCCTGAGCTTCTTCTTCGGCTTGGCGAGGTCTTCTGTGCATTTCACATCTAATTGGTTGTGGCGGTTCAGGTCATGGAATGTTCATAATGTGGGAGGTAATGCGTGGAGGTCGTGGGATCATAAACGAATGGTGCTCTAACATAAAAACTGTGGAGTGATATAGACATGGCATGCATACATATTAATCATTCTTAATCATTTGAACGCGTCAATTATATTCTTAATCATTTGAACGTGTGAATTATATATTCTCATAGTAATTTTTTAAGTATTCTTAGGTAAATGTAAAAAAGTAAGCATGTTAACGGATACCTTCATAAATGTAAGTAAGTTATGAGCAATAAATTTGGCTCATTGATTTTGGAGGACGACTAAGAATATGCCAGCATCTTCAATGAGTAGCCATCAGATTAGGGTTTAAGATTAAATAAAGATAAAAGATCATTAATTGTGCCCATTGTCAATAAATGTAGGCCTTTCAACTTAATTAACTAATAATTTAATAATAAAATTAAATAATAATTTATCATTATTTAATTCTAATTAATAATTTACTAATAAAATTATTACTAATTTATTTGTTATTATTATTAAATTATTTAATTAATAAAAATAATAACTAAAATAGTAATTATTTTCTTTTAAATAATAATTATTTTATTTTAAATAATAATTAAGTAATTACTAAATAAAATTTAAGTATTAAATTTAAAATATATAAATATATTCATGTTTGTACCATGCATGTAGTTCTTGTTAGTTTTAAATAATGTGATGTGCACAAATATATTTCAAATTAAAGCTTCAAATATCTAAATATTAAAGCCTTCCAATTAGTATGCACCATAAATGTCAATCAAAACACAGTAACCCTTGACATTTGTGCATGTATCAGGTTTATGATATTATTATAAGCACTGAATTTATTTTTCAACATATTAAATGCCAAAGGTTTCATCATGATCTTTTTGTTAATTGTACCGTTAGTGTTGTCTTCATCGTGTGCAGACTTTCTGGAATATTTTAATGTGTAGCCAGTTTTACCTGGGCTATGCTGGTTGACTTCTATATTTTTTAAGGTTATTGTAGTTACTATCACCGCTTGGGCAACTAAGGTTTCAGATATGGTATTGAAGCTATTACAACCTATACATATTGATGGTAAGGACTCTAGATATTTAGAGTTTTGTTAGAATAAGTTTACTTTAGTAAATTGTTAGTAGATTGGGTTGGGTTTGTTGAGTTGTTGAGATATTTTTTTAATCTTTCTCACAAAGATTGGAATTAGTTAGGTCTCAATCCAACTATATGTATCTTTGTTTATTGTGTGTAATACAATCAATTATTGTGTAAATCATTTGCAATAGACGCTCTTCCAATTTCTCTTATGGTATGAGAGCCTAGCTGGGCTTAATCCCTCATGGGAGTGCCCAGGAAGATGAAATAGTTTGGGAGACGGTTTTCTGTACATACGTAGATTAAGAGTGTTGAATTATTTAGTTTGTGAGAGATGTGATTGTTGATTCTCTTTAAATACATAGGAGACAAGAGTGTATTTCTGTGAGTGATTTCTTGTGTGTTGAGTTTTGTGTAGAGAGACTTTGCTGCCCAGATTGGAGGAGGATCTATATGCCAGATTGTTGTTTGTGGAGATCTGTTTGATTCAAGGTGCAGATCCATGGATTTATTCAGAAAGTCTGAGTCTTCCAATATGCCATATATGGGCTTGATTTACAAACAATAGTGAATCTCTACTTCGGCACATATTGCATTAAAGAAAAAGCTGTGGTAGGGGAAACTCGCTTTATTTCCATTCATGCACTGTTTATTGCATCAAGTGAAGTAGACTCCAACACTGTTAAGAGAACCACACTAATTATTGAAAGCACATATTTTTGCACATCCTTGTAAGTTGCAACAGGACATCCAAATCTGCAATGAGCTGCCATTGCAGAGTTCTCTTCTCGGATTTTGACGTTTTAACTTCACAAAGGTTCTTGCAAAGCATGTCAAGTTAATGAAATTATGGAAAGTCGTAGTCATCACGGAATATGCAGAGATTGTTTTGTTAGTCGTCTTGTTTTGTTAGTTGTCTTATTGAGGATGAGTTGGAGCTGCATTCCTCTGATCTACGTGTGCCCAACAAAGGAGGAATGTCGGTGGTTATATAATTATTTAAATGAAGGAAAAATTGCATTATATTTATTTTTGTATTTGTACGTGTGGCTTTGTTGTTTTATGTTGTAGTTTTATAGAATGTGAAGAATTGTAATGCAGAACCCAATATAGAGCATAACGATGTAAATCAACCTTGTAGTTCTTGCGTCTTCTTCGGTGCCACAAGAGCAAGTTACTAGTTTGATTATGTGAGTATGTTATAAGTTGTAGACTCTTGTTGTACTTCGGTGCTCCAAGATCGACAATTACATGTTACATTTACCTGGTGAGTTTAAAGTTTTGTGTATAAGTGTTTATGTAAAAATAAACTTGTATTTTGATTCAAGCTGGTAGCCCCAGTATCAAATGCATTGTTTTTATTGGAAGTCACCTTGTGTAAAGGAATGTTGAGGACATTCCATATCCAAACTTTTCTTCTAGATACTGAAGGATAGCCGAAAGCAAAAATCCGACAGATGAAGGCAAGTTCATAGAATGCATCAATAATTGTCAACTTTTATCACGGAAGTCTCGATGAGCCAAGTTGTCAAATTGTCCAGTATACAAGTGCAAGAAAGATGGTCAGAGGCGTTTTGACATTAAATGTGTCGATGGAAAGCACGAAAAAGAGGAAGAAGAAAGAGCATAGTGAGTTTCAGTGTTGAGGAAGACCAGATCAGACAGAGACAGATGAAAGTTCTAATGTTGTAATCTTTTGTGTTGTATTGTAATTTGTAAAGTAAGCATTAAGGGAGGGTGTTAGAATAAGCTTACTTTAGTAAATTGTTAGTATATTGGGTTGGGTTTGTTGAGTTGTTGAGATATTCTCTCAACCTCTCTCACAAAGATTGGAATTAGTTAGATCTCAATCCAACTATATATATCTTTGTTTATTGTGTGTAATACAATCAATTATTGTGTGAATTATTTGCAATGGACTCTCTTCCAATTTCTCTTAAGTTTTCAATTGAAATGCACATAGTTCTTTAAAATTGTTAAGATCAACATGATCCTTAAACCACAGTTACTTCTTAGCAAAAAAATTGTAAAAAGCCACAATGTTTTTATTTTATAATGAAAAGTGGAAGGGTTGAATGTAGTTGAATGTTACAAACTAAAAATATTATAATATTGAACCCGCTTCAATGGAATGCATCTCATAGGTCCCAATCCTATGAAGATGAACTTGTTCATGCCTAAATGGTGTAGCTTCTGCTCCATTTTATATATCAAGACTAATAGGAGGAGCATTGATGATGATAGTATGAAATATTTCCAGCATGACTAGAAAGAAATAATTATCTATGTAATCGTTGCTTTCCATTTCCATTAAATAGATTGATCCATTAAACAAAATCTCTTCCTAGTCATGCTCGATTTACTTGGTAATAGTGTTCTTGATGCCTTCCCCCATTTGCCTTCACAGGCATAATCCTCTGAATCTACACTCAACATACAATTAATATATAAAAAAATAAAATTAAATAGTGTTCTTGATGCCTTCCTCCATTTGCTTTCACAGGCATAATCTCTGAATCTACACTCAACATACAATTAATATATAAAAAAATAAAATTAAAAAATATAACATTTGCAAAGAGGGTAGTTATAAAAATGGTTGAGAAATTCTTGAAGCGTTTTTATTTTTTTACTTTACCAAACCCTCCCATCCATAAGCGGTGAAAGTCCTAAACTTCCTTTCACCACATCTAACAGATTGAAATGGAGCCACAGTGTTGAGGGTTGGGTTCTTTAAAAGAAAATTGATCATGGAGCGATCATGCCAAAAGCGAGGTTAATCCCACTATAGCCAGGTTAACCTAGTACGTTAATTGAAAGACCGATTGCTTATGTCGAAGCACCTTTCACAACCATACAAACCAAAATGAAACGCTTTCCTGAAGAAGAGATCTACAGCGTATGCCTGAGGAGTGAGCTACTGCTTCCAAGTTAATTGAAAAGCATGTCAAATGTGGCATCGAGTTGGTCACTTCATATTCATAAAGATATGCTCAAAACTAAACAACTATGTCAAATGTGGCATCGAGTTGGTCACTTCATATTCATAAAGATATGCTCAAAACTAAACAACTACATCAATATGATATTTGTTATTCACAGAATTAATTCTTACTAAATATCAGAACATGACAATGTATTTTACACATATTAATCATATTAGGTAAATGTGAAAAAGTAAATAAAATATTTAATCATTTATAAATATAACGAAACTATGGATATTAAATTTCATTCATTGATTTAGAAAATCAAAAAAAAATATACTAGCATCTACAATTACTAATCATACAATTAAAAATTATCATTAAAAAATCATTAATTATCAACCTAATTATAACGATGAAGTTATAAACTTTCGATTAATATCTAATTTTAATCCTATATAAAATTACAATTTATCATTTTACTGTATATATATACTTTACTGGTAGAGGCGTTGACATTGGTTTAGTCATTTACTGTAGTAGAGGCGTTGACATAGATACTTTACTGGTAGAGTACCACTTGATAGACTATTTTAGGTTTAGTCATTTTTCACTTAAAAATATCTTAAAGAAAAGATCAAAACGTAAAACAATTAAACTAGATTGGATTATCTCTGCTACATCACTTTACAGAACTGTTTTCTTGCACAGAGATACATTAGAACTGTTTTCCTGCACACAGATGCATTGGTACTAAACAACATTTCTCCCGATTGACCGAATTAAGCGTACTAAATATCATAAATGATGATAATCTGTGAAGAACTGGCCATCGAAGAAGAACATAGCAACGAAATGGAGTAATGAAAGAAATTTATATGAGAAACAAAAAATACATTTAGAGTAGAGTTTATGTGTTCATACTGTATCCATATATAATCCTGAGAGAGGAATATATACTTTATAGATTGAACAATGAAATCACTGCGTAAAAAGTCTCTTAATTAAAAAACAATTCAATATCTTAAACTATTATAATTATTAAGAACCAACAAAGCAGCAAAATAAAGCAAATCATAGATTTTACGGGCAGGCCAACTGATCTATCTGAGGTAAATTTTACACAAAATTATAATGAATAGGCACACTAATTTAGTTCAGAATGTCCAAAGACCTGCCGCTGAGAAGCCCCAGGGGGTCGTCGTCCTCGATCAGAGAATCGTCACCGCCATAATCGGTATTCAAGGTGTCCATAATCCTGCGAAAAACAGAGACCTCGCAGGGCAGAGTGAGAGGACCCGCGAAATGGAAACCATATTCCTTCTCCGCCTCCTCTAACAGCTTCCGGAACAGAGGGTGGTTAATCGATTCTGTTTTGATCACGAACCGGGCGCGATACGGGCCGACGTAGACTGCGAAATACCCTTCGGGAGCTATGTCTTTCCAGTCGCTGCCGGGCCAAGAACGGCAGCGGCGCAGCTTAATGAGAGGCAACATCATCCACGAAGCCGTGAGCGATCTGGTCCTAGGCATCGCCAGACGAGGCCGACGCCATGTCTTCATAATCAGGCTCAGCAATCTGTTTCTTTTCTCTTTTCCCTGCATGGGATCCGAAGCCACAACCTCAGTATCAATCCAGAAAACGTAAAATCCGGGCCGGCTTTAAACCTCGGAGTATCACAGAGCTCAACCTCTGTCATAAGCCATATACACATGCATCTTCGTCCGTGGCCTCGTATCGTTGTTCATAACGATTCAAGTGATTTGTACAGCCATACAACCAACAAACCCTCGGCTTGCAATATCCTAACAGCAATACGAACTGTAATGGCTTCGATAAACAACAGGATACTAAACGCTGTGCCCCTAATGGCTTCGATTCAGATGACCGTTTCGTAGCTACAGACAAGATCAGATATTAAGAAAAGCCCACGGACCAGATACAGACATTGATAATCACGATTATTCTATTAGAATGCTCTTCCATCTATGAAAAATAATAGTCTCCATTAAACCCTATTTGTAGCTCTAGTGGGCCATTAAAATAATGAAGAAAAACAGATCCCTCCATAAGATTCAATAGCTACATTTGAAGCAAGAGGAATATTATAGTTTTTCATTCCAATCACCGGCACGTCTTAGGCAAAGCCATAGGTCATGGCATCGCTCATGTCTTAGGCAAAGCCATAGGCAAGATGCCATCGCCCAGATCGTTACTCTCTAGGTAACGAGATTTATAAATATTTTTAAATGAATGTGCCAGTAATAAGTGAATAATAAAATCTCCTTTAATGCGTCAATAGTGCCCTACCATTTGAAGTATAGTTGACAATAACATATAAATTCTATAATATCATGCTGCTTATGTAAAGAAAGGTATCTATAAAGGAAGTTTCGAGCAACTAGGTTTCAGATAAGGCCTAATATTTTATTTTATAAAGTCTAAAATAGTAATCCAAATGTGATGTATTGTTAAAATAATAATAAATGTTATTAATGTATTGTTAAAATAATAATAATTATAAAGGAAGTTTCGAGCAACTAGTTTTCAGATAAAGCCTAATATTTTATTTTATAAAATCTAAAATAGTAATCCAAATGTGATGTATTGTTAAAATAATAATAAATGTTATTAATGTATTGTTAAAATAATAATAATAATAATTGGAGTTAGTAAGATTTATGTTATTTTTTTAATATATGTATTATTATTAAAGTAAAATTATTTAACTCTAATCATTTTTTTTACGAAATTTAAATTAAATATTTCGGTATGATTTATATTATTTTTTATCATATATATCTAGTCTTATAAAGATAATCCTAATCATTTTTTTACAAAGTTTAAATTATATATTCGAAATTAATATAATTTATTTTGTTCTTTAATCATATCTCCTAAAAGGTAATTTCAGGTAACTAGTTTTCAATCCTATGTTTGAATTTTTCTTTTTCCTTTACGAAATCTAAAATAGTAATATACATGTCAATTTTATGTATTGATATTTTTTAATTAAAATTTAAAATAATCCTATTATTTATGTTATTTTTTATTATTATTTTCAAAATAGTAATATAAAATAATCCTATAATCCTACTATTATTATTTTCAAAATAGTAATATACATGCCAATTTTATGTATTAATATTTTTTAATTAAAATTCAAAATAATCTAATTTAATAAGATTTTATGATATTTTTTATAAAAAATAATTTTTTAAATAAAATTTAAATAAATATTCCATTTATAATATTTTTTTATTATAATGGTTGTTATGAATTAAATGAATTATTAAACTATAACCACTTTTTTCAACAAAAATATATTGTTATTTTTTAATTAAAATTTAAAATAATCTAATTTAATATTATTTATGTTATTTTTTATTATATATATTATTTTTTATAAAAATGAATCTTTTTAAAATAATGTTTAAATAAATATTCCAAATTAATATAATTTATATTATTATTTTATTATAATTGTTATTATGAATTAAATGAATTATTAAACTATAACCATTTTTTCCAACAAAATCTAAAACAATATTCAAATTAACACCATATTATTTTATATGGTGTCTTATTGAATTGCAACTATTAGTTATTTTGTTATTTTCATTTTCTATTTTGATTATAAGGTAAGAGTAATATATGTTGATTCTTAATGTCATATTTATAACATTATAATAAAATAATTTTATATATGAAATTCAATTGTAATTATTGTAAAGGTTAAATAAATAGTTCAAATCATTTTGATTCATGAATTATAATGTCAAATTCAATGATAAGATATAGCAAAATCTACATTTAATATTTCAAATTAGCATGATCCTTATCATTTTGTATTATATATATGGTGTTTTCGGTGGAGGGTTATTGAGCCATAATTACTAGGTAGTAATCAAGTTAGCATGAGCCATGTAATTTTCAAAAGTATGTGTTGTTTCTAATGGAGAGTTATTGAGACACAACCACTCCATTGACCTTGACCATTGTATTTATTAAGTTATCTACATCATACTCTATAACCTCTCAAGGAATTTCATTGTTCATTCTTTTTGAAATATATAAGCCTTTATAATCTAACATTATAATCGGTCTAAGTGGATACTCCTAGACTATTTCCAACATAAAAGATAATAATTTGAATGAGTAAATAGAAATCTTATATTTTTTTTTATGTAAGACCATTTTGCTATTTTTTTTTATGTAAGACCATTTTGCTAGATACTCTAGCCATTATGAATATGAAAAGTAAAAATTTGAATGAATAAACACCAAATCTTTTGCCTTTTGTGAGTCAAGGCTATCTCACTTAACCATGTGCATGCATGCATATTGTTGGTGCCCTATTTTTTAAACTAAATGATTTTCACCCAAAAACATTATGTGATGAATGGGCCCCTTAATACACATACTAGAAATATTGTGTAGTATCATTTGCACCTATTTTGTATTTTGTATACACCTCGAAAGTTATAGTTGATTGTAACTTAGTCTCTTTGTTGTAACTATGTATTAGATTTGTAAATATGTCTTAGAATAGAAGATAGGGTACAATATATGATGCTATTATATGATGGGTTGATTGAAGGTCCTTCTAGGTTTTTTTTTGAGATGATTGAAGGATTGCGAATGTGTGATGGTGATCTTTCTATGATATTGATGAAATTGGTCTTTGTTTGGTTCTTCCTAATTATTGTATATCATGATATTATCATTGAATTATATTCATTTTTTGCATTGGGAATGGATTCATTAGGGATTATCTATGTATTTCCCTTTCATATTATGTATGTCTATTCTTGTAATCTCTAATATTATCTTGGGTTAGTCCTTATCTCTTTTGGGATTTTGAAAATGATGATACTATTATGTTATACATTGTTAGCTTCAATCTTAATACAAAGTCATTATAAAGTACAAAAAAAATGGTTCTATTGTCAAAAGACATAACATAATATTCATCAAAAAAAAAGGAATATATCCTCGCTACCAACACTACAAGGAGAATACCTTCTTACAGCAGTTTTTACAGAACCATTTATTCCTTAGCTATTTATAGATGAGGTTGTTAGCGAAGGTGGGCAGTGAAAGGTTTTTGTGGAGGTTCTCTTTTTGGTGCAACTTCAAAGTATGTACACATCCATGCATACATGGAAAATAAAGCACCAGTTCGTAATGTTTGAGTAACACCACCATACTTAATAATAAAAATAGATGCACTGAATAAATTACAGTAGTGTCGTTGAACATTACGCACCAACGCACCTAATTCGACGATGTGCACTAGTGATTCAGAGTTGCTCACAGATCAATTGGTATCATAGCTTGGATCCCAACCAAATTATGCTCGACAACAAGATTTAGACGAGAAGTCATCCACCAGTTTCAATTTATTTTTTCTCAGATTTTAACTCCATTTTCAGAGCTTCTAGTGTGCCATCAGTAGGGCCTTCAGTTCGCCCTTTTTGGGGTTTTCAGTGAGCCATTGTCTGGTGGTTCCAAAGCATGACTCTTTAGCGTGTCAATGCACCCTCTTCTATTTTACTTCCTTAGGATTTCTCCACACGCACTCTTCATAGTGTAGAATAAATCTGTTCTCAGGGATTGTCCAGTCCACATTCTGCATAGGGTATCAATGTGCCCAGCTTCGGATTGTATATTTGCACAATGTTCAGCCTCACAGCGAACCAAGTGGTGGAAGAAATTCATGTAGTCGTGAAAGGAACCATCCATAGAGGACTCAACTTCTAACTTCTCTGCATCTATTCAAGATTTAGCTTCTGCTCCACATGAGTTACTCTATATAAAACAATGTCAAGCTCCAACACACATGCAACTCAGTACGTGATTTGAATTTCCCAAGGTTTTGGACCAAATGAATGGACAGATTGTCGACTCTTGGAGCCACAGTCTTTCCACCGACTTCAAGACATGTCCCGATATGAACAAAGACACGAAACTTCAGATAAAAAAAATCTACAATCGGACAAAATTGTGTAAGCCTCGTGGGATACTCTGCTAAATAATTGTTCACTGATCATCGACATTGGTGAAGCTACAACTACAATGCAGGAAGGCATCATGTAGTGGGATTGAATTTTCCGGGCACTCAGAGACCGCTTCCATCCCCTGGGGTATCGACAAAACCTCTTTTACAGATGGTTTCAACTCAGATAACTCTCCAGTTAGTCAGTCCAAAGATACATCCACATCTTCTACAAGTTGTGCATATAACTACACATTGTAGATCTGTAAGAGGTACTCATTTTCAAATTTAATTCTATTCTGTTACTAATTTTACTAATTTTACTTCATGAAGTGGATTTATTTGGCAACCCGACCTTTGACAAGGATTTTATTCAGGCCTTGTTCATGGAACGTAAAGTGGAACCTCAAATCCACTCTCGTCAAGCCCAAACTGGTCCCTCTAATGTTGGCACTTCACCTACCGTTCCCTCCCCTGGTTCACATGCCTCACCCTCCTCACCTCATTACTCACCAGGGTGTTCCTTTCACAAGACCAAGTACATTATTCTGCAGATTGTTGAGAACTTAAGAATTTGTGCACCAACAAAACCTTGTTTTCAGAGGTCGCTTAGATACAGTCCCCTACATCTCCTGAACTTTTCTCTCTCGATAATCCTACCGAGGCAGACCCATCCCTAATCTTGATGACCACTAATAAATCATGTACCTCTATTTTTTCCATATTCACCCATAATTTCTATGCTAAGCATGAATTATCCACTCTCATCATGGAAAATGGAAGCACAAAGAACCGCATGTCCCAAGACCTGGTACAACGCCTCCAACTCCCCACCACTTCACATCCAGCCCCGTATTAGCTGGTCTTGGTACAAAAGGGAGGCCCCCGTCTCACAATTTCTTGATGTTCTGGAATAAACTTTGCTATTGGCCCTTTTTGGAATACAGTGACATGTGATGTCTTCCCTTTAGATTGTGTTGATTTGTTACTAGGCCTTCCCTACCAATAAACTAGGCCTTCCATTAAAATAAAGAAGAAAAGAAGATCCCTCCACAAGATTCAATAGCTACCTTTGAAGCAAGAGGAATATTATAGTTTTTCATTCCACTCACCGACACTTCTTAGGCAAAGCCATAGGTCAGATGACATCTGTCTTAGGTAAAGCCATAAGCAAGATGTCATCGCCCAGATCTTTACTCTCCAGGTCACGAGATTTATAAATAATTTTAAATGAAAGTGCCAATAATAAGTGGATAATAAAATCTTGTTTAATGCGTCAATAGTGCCCTAGCATTTGAAGTATAGTTGACATATAAATTCTATAATATCATTGTAAAGAAATGTATCTATAAAGGAAGTTTCAAGGAACTAGTTTTCAGATAAGGCATAATATTTTATTTTATAAAGTCTAAAATAGTAATCAATAATAATAATGTCATTAATGTATTGTTAAAATAATAATAATAATACATGTCATTAATGTGTTGTTAAAATAATAATAATTATAATTGGAGTTAGTAAGATTTATGGTTTTTTTATTATTATATATATTATTAATGTAAAATTATTTAATTCTAATTATTTTTTTTTACAATTTAAATTAAATATTTCAAATTAATATGATTTATTTTGTTGTTTTATTATATGTCAGGTCATATAAAGATAATTTCAGGTAATTAGTTTTCAATTTTATGTTTGAATTTTTTTTGGCCCTTTACAAAATCTAAAATAGTAATCTACATGTCAATCTTAATTTTAATGTATTGGTATTTTTTAATTAAACTTTAAAATAATATAATTTAATACGATCTATTTTATTAAATATAATTTAATATGATCTATTTTATGTTTTACTGTTTATATAATTTGTTTTTTAATAAAAAAATGAATCATACATGTAAATATTAATTTAAATATAAAATATAATTTAATATGATCTTTTTTATTTTCTACGTTGTTTATATATATTGTTTTTTTATAAAAAATGATCGTACATGTCAATATTAATTTTAATATAATGTATTGATATTTTTTAATTAAAATTTAAAATAATATAATTTAATATGATCTATGTTTTCCATTAATATTATTTTCTATTATTATAGTTGTTATGAATTAAATGAATTATTAAACTAAAACCATTTTTTTTAGCAAAATCTAAACCACTATTCAAATTAACACCATATTATTTTGTATGGTGCCTTATTGAATTGCAACTATTAGTTATTTTCATGTCCTATTTTGACTATAAGGTAAGAGTAATATATGCTGATTTTTAATGTTATTATAAGATTATAATAAAATAAATTTATATATCAAATTCAATCAATTTTTCAGTTATTGTAAAGTTTAAATAAATAATTCAAGTCATTTTGATTCGTGAATTATAATGCCAAATTCATTGACAAGATATAGTAAAATCTACATCAATAATCCAAGTTAGTATAATTCAAGTTAGCATGATTTTTATCATTTTATATTATATATATGGTGTTTTTGGTGGAGGGTTATTGAGCCATAATTACTAGGTAGTAATCAAGTTAGCATGAGCGATACCATTTTCAATAGTATTCAATAGTATGTGTTGTTTCTAATGGAGGTTTATTGAGACACAACCAGGGCGTTGACCTTGATCATTGTATATATCAAGTTATTTGCATCATACTCTAAAACCTCCCAAGGAATTTCATTCTTCATTCTTTTTCAAATATGTAAGCCTCTATAATTTAACATTTTAATCAATCTAAGTGGATACTCCTAGACTATTTCCAACATAAAAGATAACAATTTGAATGAAAGACCATTTCGCTAGATACTCTGGCCATTATGAATATGAAAGGTAAAATATCGAATGAATAAAGACCAAATCTTGTGCCTTTTGTAAGCCAAGGATATCTCACTTAACCATGTGCATGAATTCATTTTGTTGGTGCCCCAATTTTTAAAGTAAATGATTTTCACCCAAAAGCATTATGTGATGAAAGTGCCCCTTAATACACATACTAGGAAACTTGTACTATGTCATTTGCACTTATTTTGTATACATCTTGGAACTTAGAGTTGATTATAACATAGTCTCTTTGTTGTAACTATGTATTAGATTTGTAAATATGTCTTAGAATAGAGGATAGGGTACAATATATGATGTTATTGTATGATGGGTTGATTCAAGACCCTTCTAGGTTTTTTTTTAGATGACTAAAGGATTGTGAATGTGTGATGGTGATCTTTATATGATATTGATGAATTTGTCCTTTGTTTGGTTCTTCCTAATTATTGTATATCATGATATGATCATTGTGTTATATTCATTATTTGCATTGTGAATGGATGCATTAGGGATTATCTATGTATTTACCTTTCATATTATGTATGTCTATTCTTGTAATCTCTAATATTATCTTGGGTTTGTCCTTATCCCTTTTGAGATTTTGAAAATGATGATACTATTATGCTCTACATTGTTAGCTTCAATATTAATATAGGATCATTATAAAGTACAAAAAATGGTTCTATTGTCGATACATAACATAATATTCATCTAAAAAGGAATATATCATGGCTACCAACATTACAAGGGGAACACCTTCTTGTAGTGGTTTTTACTGAACCTCCCTGAAGAATTTATCCCTTAGCTATTTATAGAGGAGGTTGTTAGCGAAGGTGTGCGGTGGAAGGTTTTTATGGAGGTTCTCTTTTCTGGTGCACCTTCAAGGTATGTATGCATCGATGCATACATGGAAAATAAAGTAGCAGTGCGTCAATGTTTTAGTAGCACCACCATACTTTATAATAAAAATAGATGCATCAAATAAATTGCAGCACTGTCATTGAACATGACACACCGATGCACCTAAGATGACCATTTGCATTGGTGAAACTAAGTTGATCATGTGCATCGGTGATCCTAAGTCTATTATGCACACTAATTCTCTTACAAACCATAACGCCCTGATACTTAAACAAATAAAGTGCATTAATAACCACTATTAATATTAAATACTAAAATATTGTCAATGCTCCTCCAATAACAAAGTGCACTAGTACTCCCCCAATAACAAAGTGCACTAGTGCATCCCTAATAATAAAGCGCACCAGTGCTCTCCGCAATAACAAAGTGCACCAGTGCTCTAAAACATACCACATTGATGCTTTTGATAACCATTATTAATATAAATACTAAAATATTCTTTTTTTATTTTATAAGAAATCAAATGCATCATGGTTCTCCCTAATATCAAAGTTCTTCGATCCTCCCCTAATAAAAACTCACACCGGTGCTCCTCCAATAATAAATCACGTTGTTGCTCCTACAATAACAAAGTCCATCGATGCTCCCCAATAATAAAGAGCATCGATGCTTCCCCAATAATAAATAACACCAGTACTCCCCCAATAAAAAAGTGCAATGGTGCTTCCCCAAAATCAAAGTGAACTGATGTGCCACCAATAACAAAGCACCCCGATGTTCATATAACAAATGCACTGGAAAAATAAATTTTTAACAATAAGAAATTAATTGAAAAACTATAAACCTTCCATAGTGCACTTAGAAACTAGTACATCCTCGGTGCATCTTGGTAAAAGAAACACATTGGTGCATATTATTGTTGGGTGCACTGTGAAAGGGTAAAATTTAAAAAAATTACGAAATCGAATAAATGCGCTGAAACATATAGTGAAAAATGGCCACCGAGAAGGGCACACCTTTTCCTTCGCCACTTAGCATGAGAACATTTAGTATGTTGTCAGTAATTTATATTGTAAACACCCCTCGCCAATATAGTTGAGGAGGGTGCTCCTTAATAAATGTTAATATGTCAGTGTGTGTCAACAAGTTACATTGTAAACATCCCTCACCGATCTTGTTGAGTGGGTTGCTCCTTAATAAATGATATTATTTCAATTTGTGTCACGCAATTTCACTGTAAATATCCCTTGCCAGTCTTGTTGAGTAGGGCAGTCCAGAATAAAGAAACAAATTCCATTGTAACAACAAATAATGTAGAGGAAAAAGTCACCTTGCATAATAAAAGGGAGCCTTTCTCTTACTGAATTGATTAATGGTCATTTTTTGGTTAATACTTTGTCTCTCCAATTTGCATATGCATTCTTCTCTCACAACTATTTACTCTATTCATTTTCATTGAGTGTGAGTGTTTTTTATAGTTTCTTGCAGATCAATTGGTATAATAGCTTGGATCCCAACCAACTTCTTCTCAAAAACAAGATTTATATGACAATCCATCCACCTATTCCAATTTTGTTTTTCTCAAAGATTAATGCCCTTCTTAGGGATTATAGTGTGCCCTCAACATGGCATCCAATTTTCTCTTTTTACAGTTTTTAGTGTGCCATTTTCCAGTGGTTCCAGAGCGCACCAATAAGGATCACCCTTCTCACCAATCTTGTTGAGGAGGGTGCTCCTTAATAAATGAAAGTATGTCAATTTGTGTCAGTGAGTTGCATTGTAAATATCCCTCACCAATCTTATTGAGCAGGGCACTCTAGAATAAAGCAACAAATTCCATTGAAACAACAAATAAGGAAGAGGAAAAAGTCACCTTGAATAATAAAAGGGCACACCTCTTTATTGAATGGATTAATGGTAATTTTCTAGTTAATACTTTCTCTCTCCATTTTGCATATGCATTCATATCTCACAATTTCTTACTCATTTCATTTTCACTAAGTGTCGGTATTTTTAGAGTTGATCGCAGATCAATTGGTATCATAGCTTGGATCCCAACCAAATTAAGCTCGACAACAAGAATTAGATGAGAATTCATCCACCAGTTTCAATTTCTTTTTCCTCAAATTTTAACTCCATTCTCAGAGCTTATAGTGTGCCCTTAGTAGGGCCTTTAGTTCACCCTTTTTACATTTTTCATTGTGCCAGTGTCTAGTGGTTCCAAAGAACGAATCTTTAGTGTGTCAATGCGCCCTCTTCCATTTTCCTTATGTAGGATTTCTCCACACACCCTCTTCATAGGGTAGAATAACTCATTTCTCAGGGATTGTCCAGTGCACATTCTGCATAGGGTATCAGTGCACCTAGCTTCAGATTATACATATGTACAATGTTCATCCTCACAATGAACCAAGTGGTGGACGAAAATCATGTCATCGTGAAAGGAACCATCCATATAAGACTCAACTTCCAACTTATCCACATCAATTCAAGACTTATCTTCGACTCCACATGAGTTACTATATATACTACAATGTCAATCACCAACACACATGAAACTCAAAAAGTGCTTTGAATTTCCCAATATTTTGGACCAAATGAATGGACATACTGTCGACTCTTGGATCCACAGTCTTTCCAACTACTTCAAGGCTTGTCTTGAGATGGACGAGGACACGAAAATTTAGATAGAAAGCCTACAATTGGACCAAATTGCATAAGCCTGGTGGGATATTGTGTTAAATAATTGTTCACTGATCATCGACATCGATGAACCTGCAACTACAATGTAGGAATAAATCATGTCGTGGGATGGATTTTTTGAGGCACTCAGAGACCACTTCCATCCCCTTGGGTATTGAAAAAACTTCCTTTCCATATGGTTGCAACTCATACAACTCGCCAGTTAGTTATTCCAAATCTACATCCACATCTTATACAATTTGTGCATATAAATACACATTGCAGATATGGAAGAGGTACTAATTTTCAAATTTAATTATGGTCTATTACTGTTTTACTTCATGAATTGGATTTGTTTGGAAACCTAACCTTGGACAAGGATTTTATTTAGGCCTTGTTCATGAAACATAAAGTGGAACCTCAAATCCACTCTCCTCAAGCCAGAAATGGTCCCTCTAATGTCAGTAATTCACATATCGTTCCCTCCCCCGGTTCACATGGCTCACCCTCCTCACCTCATAATGTACCGGGGTGTTCCTTTCACAAGACAAACTCACATTCTTTTGCAGATTGTCGAGCACTTAAGAATTTTTGCACCAAAATAACCTTGTTTGCAGAGTTAACTTAGATAGAGTCCCCTACACCTCCTGAACTTGTCTCTCTCAATAATCCCACTGAGGCAGACCCATCCCTAATATTTATGACCACTAATGAACCAGGTACCTTTGTTTTTCCCCTATTCACCCATAATCTCTAGGCTAAGCATGAATTATCCACTCTCACCATGGACAATGGAAGCACAAAGAACGTCATATCCCAATACCTGGTACACGCCTCCAACTCCCCACCACTTCGCATCCATCCCCATATTATTTGTTATTGGTACAAAAGGGAGGCCCTCGTATCACAATTTCTTGATGTTGTATGGTAAATTTTTTTATTGGCCCTTTTTGGGATACAGTGACATGTGATGTCTCCCATTTAGATTGTGTTGATTTGTTACTAGGCCTTCCCTGCCAATAAATATGACAGGTTTTTTATCATGAAAGTTCTCGTCAATACCACCTGCAACTTCAAGGGCGCACCTATGTTATTACATCTTCAACTCCTAAATCCACCCAACCCCTTACTGGACACACAACTAGTAAGAAAGTCGGTATCAATAAATGTGTATCTATGTAGTTGGTTTGCCCCATTAAACTAGATAACCTATCCAACCCAGCACCTCTGGACATGGCTCCCCTACTCCAATAATTTGTATATGTATTCACTCAACCCATATTCCTACCCCCATATCTCTCTATTGAGCACAATATTGATCTCATCACTGGTGCCTCTTTTCCCAAGGCCCCATCCTATCGACTAGATAACTAAGAAGCTACTGAAATAGAATGCCAAATTTTCCAACTTCTGGACTGAGGCCACGTTCAAACTTCATTGTTTCCTTATGTATCTCAAACATGTATTGTTCCTAAGAAATAAACCTCTGAGTGGCACCATATGAACAACTATCATGCACTTAATGTTGGTTGTGGAGCCTGATTATCTTCCTAATTTAGATGTATGTTTCATTCATGCTTGGACCCCATTCCGTAATGGGGGTTTGGGGGGATTTCCCCCCACAACTATTTCCAGGGGGGTCTATGGGGGGGGAGGAGACAATTTTGTATCTCCCCTAGCAGGGGATTCAGGGGAAACACCCCCAAAGTGAAATATTTGGAAAATTTGTCGTGTAAAATATTTTAATTTTGTATTCAATATGGACCTCTCATTATAAAGTCGAAGATCTGATGGTAGCAATTATTTTTAGGGGTTTTTTCTCTAGAAAGTAGCCCTCTCTTATGAGGGAATTGTATGATGGTTGTGTATCATTTTGAATGTTGTATTCTGAGAGAGGAAACTACGAGATAAAGAAGCAGAAGTTATGACAGTTGAGTTGTAGGTTGTATCCATTCATTTTGGTGGATAATAAAAAGGAAGGACATGACAATTTATATGGTGGATGTAGTCGACACTGGATGAACAATGTATATCTATGTCTCTATTGTATTTTGTATATTTTGTGTTTTATTTCCACATTTATTTTATTTATTTCTCCGTGATCATGTTTTTCTAGCAACTGGTATCAGAAAGAAAGGTAAATCATAGGATAAGAGGGTTCCTGGTTTGAGTGGGAGCAATGGCGAAAGATGGGAAGTTTAGGGTCGAGAATTTTAACGGCCAAAACTACGAGTTGTGGAAGATGCAAATGGAAGATTATTTATATCGGAAGGATCTATTCGTGCCATTGGGTGGAATGGAAAATAATTCGAATTCCATGAAGGACGAAGAATGGGAGGTTCTTGATAGAAAGGCATTAGGAACGATATGACTGAGCCCAGAAGCGTCGATGGCTTTGAATATTTCAAAAGAAAGGAAAGCGAAGGAACTGATGGATGCATTGGTTAAACTATATAAATAATCATTGGCATATAATAAGGTATTTATAATTAAGAGGTTATTTAATATGAAGATGTCAGAAGTTGGGTCTGTTGCAGATCATTTAAATGAATTTAATATGGTTACTAATAAACTAACTATTGTAAAAGTGGACTTTGATTACGAGGTAAGGGCTCTTCTGTTAAGCCCTAATTGGCTCATTACCCCTTAATTGGGGCATATTATATTAGTAATGTTATTTTATTTATGTCGCCTTTAGGCCATTAGTTGTAATTATACCTCCTAGTCTCCTATATATACCAAGGAGACATTTTCATTTTGAATCATCTTGTACTTGAAAATTTAAGTGGAGTAAAAGAAGGTTGCCCCCTCGAAGAGGCTTACTATTTGAAATTATCTATTTTTCAAGGAATTGAGTACTTTTTTTGAGGATTTTCTATGCTATATTGATAATTGGTTCTTAACATATGGTATCAGAGCTCAAGGTCTTGGGGTTTCGCTGCTACATCTGAGACACCTTGAAATTTTTGCTATAACGTTTTTTCTACAATGTTTCAAAAGGAACAGCTTGGAGGATATTTAGTAGACGGATCAAGGTACGTTGGGTTCAAAATTCAGCTCATGAGAACTTATACGTTTTTAGATACAATCTCTACAACATAGGGTTCTGGAATCATCCTAAACTGATTCATTAAGGAATTTTCACTATAAAAACTTTTCTGTATTGTTTAAAACCCTGAGCTCTGGAGGCTATTTACAGAAATTAGTAAGGTATATGTGATAAATTTTTTATCTTTTGGGTCATATTAAATTTGTAGATACACACTATGTAAGATAGGATATCTGACTAGTCTTGTTGACTAGTCTCAAGAAGGTGTTCTAGGTAAAACAATCATAAATTCTTTCTCGAGTATCCAAATTGTGTGGGATTAGCTTCATTGGATTGTGGATAGTCTGTAGTATTTCTGGTGCGAGTTTCAGAATTTTATATCAATTATTTTGTGTGTGGCACACTATACAAGTGAGATCTTCTGGAAAGGCCAAAAATTGATAAGTTGTGGGTATGTTACCGTAAATTCCACTTGGAACATTCAATTTTGATCAGACATATGGAATTGCAGAGAAGAGATATCAAAGAAATACATAAAAGAAATTTTCATACCTAGAAGGGCCGAAACTTGGGAGATACAACAGAACAAATATTGTCTAGCAGAACCACCTCAGAATCAAGGTTCAAAAGTGATACTTGGCCAACATGCCACCCAAAAAGGGACCTTCTACACCAAATAAGCATCTAGAAAATCCTACTTGGACTCTTGATGAGGGTGAAAAAATGCGTAGGGACATAAATGATTTACAAAAGAAGATAGTAACAAAAGATGAACTACAAGAGATGATGGAGGGTTTAAAAGGGGAGATCATGGAAGTATTAAAAAATTTTGTAATAGAGAAGACACCGGAAACTGAAAATGCATGCCATGAAATTCATGATGAGGACACAAGGAAGGTAAATCAAGAATGGAGAAACTCCAACTTTGGTTTGAAGACCAACCACATTGCTAAGATCGATATGAGGAAGTTTGATGGCAAGGACCCAATCACATGGATACTTCAGATGGAGCAATTCCTTGATCTGCATAATGTGCCACATACACAAAAGTTATGAATTGCTTCTTTATATTTAGAATCTAATCAATTTGTATGGTATCGATGGCTTTGTTCTCGCAAATCACTCATCACTTGAACAATTTTCATGGAAGAAATGATAGCACACTATGAGGATACAAGGAGAAATACCTTGTTTAGCCAATTGATAAATCTCAAGCAAAAGGGTTCAGTTACCGAGCACATTGAGAACT
>JZKD02S1601519.1:1280025-1304870 GCA_000966675.3 Picea glauca | reverse complement strand
TATATATATAAGTGATAATCTAATTAAGTGGGCCTCATATCCATGAAAGAATTATGGCTTTCCATTGTTTATTAGTATTGTTTTTCTGTAGTGCTATAGTTTAAGGTGTGTGTATATATATATGTGCCTCTTGGCCATAGTTTGTCTCATATATTTATTTAACATATATTTAATAATAAATACTTATTGTGTTGCTTATTGTTCAATTACCATATACAATCAAACTTCTTCAGAAAGAAAAAAAGTATAAATAAACTGTATAGAATCTCCTACTATCATGTTGAGTATGGATAGAAAAGAATTTAAAGTCCCATAATACGCTCCTTTATCTTTTAACACATAGGAACATCTATTATAGTAGATCTCAAAGTGTTCTGAAAAAAAATGCAATTATACATTCGATAGGTCGCTGAACAAAAGTATTAATACAACTGGGGTTTCCATATACCCAAGAACTCTATAGCTAGTTTAAAAATATTTTGTTTTCATCAAACTATCTGTAACAGAAGAAAGCGAGCACATGGACTAGTAGAACGAAGCCATGGAACCCATGTACATTTTGATTGTAGGATGCTTCACTTCACAAAGACGAATCAATGTTGTGAACCTGCAAAGGAAAAATATGAAGTATTAATACCAATACTAAATATCAACTAATTAGGGAATAAGATAAAAAAATAAGTTGAACTCGTGCTTATGTCGGGATTGGTTGATTTATGGCCATCCCTTTTATCCCTACGAAGAAGGAGTTCATGAATTGAGAGGAGTAGTGGGATCATAGTAGTCTGATGGGTTCCCTCGCAAGAAAAGGGAGACATCATCAAACTCATATCCATAATCTTAAATCGATTAAGAATTTAAATACAAAGAATAAATGCAAAGATTAATTAGAGCGAAGCATTTTACCAAGTCGAATGCAGAGATAAAAATTATAGGGAACAATACAAAGTTTAATGAGTATAACCGAGAAGTAATTATAGTGTAATCATCGAAGTAACTACGCTTATCAAAATTCATTACAGAAGTCAAATGATGGAGTGAATTACCAAAAATGAATCATAAAACTAAAATACAAAGATAGCAAGAGTTTCGGTAACAATGAGACCAAGCCATCAATATTCCCAGTATATAGTCAAAATTCTTAATTGGGGAATTAAATACCGACGAATAATTACTTAGAAATACCGGCAAGGAGTAAATGCAAAGAAGTGATTTACAATAAATTTTGTTTTTTTAGAGAAAACAAATTGCAGTAAGAAAAGTATTAAACGAGAAACGTTTACAGAAGTGCAAGGGTTGTGATATGGGTACATGTTTTTATTCTGGAGGATGTTACGAATGAATGTGGATATAGTATATATCAATAAATAATGAGAAGACACTTTAATACAAGGTATTCAAATTCAAGTTACAAGCTCATGGAAATGCTTATGCAAGGAATTTCTAAAGCATACAAGAAAAAATCTAATTTATAAAAGTGAAATATATCAAGTGAAGACAACTGTCAAGATAGCTATAATATTTAAACAGAGACAAAGTTACAATTGTTTTTACACAGATGAGTTTCTGAGTTGTAAGAAAGAACATACCCAATGAATACCTACAAAGAACGATGTTAGCTTTTAAATAAAAACAATGTTTTCAACTTTTCTATACAAAATAGAGAGAGTTCAAATATAAAGTAACCAAACAAAAAATAAGTTGTCAAGGTTGTAATGAATTTATAAATGAAATAAGCATCGAAGGTTACGGTCAAGTACTAGAACTTCGAGAGAATACCATAATTGTATTCGGGATTTGACTTTCATCCGGGGTCTGTATGCAAAGTCTCAAGGGAAGATTGTTCCATTGCACAAAGTATCTCTCTTACTCAGAACCTCCCGGTCAAGGGTTTGGAGAGTTTAATAACCCTAGTTTAAACTTAGTCTGGAAGCAAAAAAACTTAAAAGTTTCAGTTAGTTACAAGCAATATACAGTGGAACACCGACCTGGGTTTTTTCTTTGAACTTGGGAGAACCTAGAAGGGCATGGGGTATGTGAGTTAAGTCTTAACAGAGGAAAGTAAATAAAAACAAAGTACCATTATCTCTACGAATCCAAAACCAGGGTGGATAAAAACTTTAAGGGATAACAGTACAGGTGAGCATAAATATTTTATTATAGTAGGAGTTATATCCTTGGGTTTCGAACTTGGAAAGAAAACACATACAGAGACACATAGAAGAATGCGATTTGAAACCCCAGTAGAGAATGGATTGCACCAGAAGGAAAAAATTCATACAAATTACATAGCATGAAGAAAACCTACATGTTCATGTGAAAATGCCACCGACGCGTTGTTGCCTCCATCCTTACCAGGGCCGAACACCACCAGATTCGAAGGTCACAAGGGGTAGCATAGTGAGGAAGCTAATGCAAATGAGACCAAAGGGTCGACTGCGAGGAGTGTGATGGTGCCTCGAGCCTTTCATATGTGGGTAAGAGAAACAAGTATGCCCCCACCCCACTGCCATGTGAATTGATTGAAGTCGAGGATTCACATTGGATGGTTTTCATGGAGTGTCAGAACGTACGGTACTCGGTAGGTAATTACTCCTTTAATGGACCTTCCATAACTTAAATGCCAACATGCCTTAACAATCGAGGTTCAGGTGTGACTTGGCATCCACCTTACTACAGTAAATATCCACATTAATATTGTTTTCATATGTGTATAACCTAGTTTGGGTGACTAGAGGGTTAGCATATGTGTATGGTTGTGACCTCGTTTTTAGTAGGATTATTGTATGCCTAGTGTTTTAATATAGTTGTGTTACTTTAATATAGTTTTGGATTTCATAATATGATTGTAATCCTAGTGCGTTATACTATGGACTTCGATAATCATGTATCCTAGCTTATAACAATGCAAATGATGGAATTACCTTAATGCATTTATAGTCGTATCATATCTTATAGTAATATAGGTTATGAACTAATCCTCCAAAACACTATGGATTAATTTAATAGAATAAAAAAGTAAATTATATTTCGGTTTTTAACTCCTTCTAGTTAGGATGGATAATCCAGTGGATTAAAAGACTTATATCTGCACAAGAGTGGGATAATTTATATAAGAAAATATCTTCTTGTGTCATGAATAGTTTTGTTTGATAATAGACTATAGTTTTGCCCGTCATTTTTTTTTTTATTTAGCAAAAATTTGGGGTACTTTACATGGGACTTGGTTCAGTTTCTTGCAGGAAAAAGAACATTGCAAGATAAATGGGTTCAAAAGTTGAAGGAAGAAGATGGAGGAAAAATACGGTACAAGTCTAGAATTGTTGTAAATGGGTTTGCACAAAAGAAAGGTATATATTTTGATGAAATAATTTTCCTCTTGTTAAGATGACTTCGATTAGGACTATTTTAAGTCTTGTGGCAATAGAAGATCTGCATCTTCAACTGTTAGATGTAAAAACAAATTTTCTCCATGGGGATTTGGAGGAACATATTTATATGAAACAATCACAATGGTATGACGTTAAAGGGAAGGAAAATTTGGTATGCAGGTTGAAGAAGAGATTGTATGCCATAAAGAAAGATCCAAGGTAGTGGTATTTAAAGTTTGACAGGTTTATGATAGAACAAGGTTATAGTAGATCCCATTCTGATCACTTTGCTTATTTTGAAAGGCTAGAAAATGGAAGCTATATTATCTTGCTATTATATGTAGATGACATGCTTATTGTAGGGTCTAACATGCAAGATATAAATGTGATCAATAAGAAATTAGCTAATTCATTTGCGATGAAGGATTTGGGTGCTTCAATAAAAATCCTTCGTATGAGAATAACAAGAGACAAGAAAAATCACAAATTGACATTATATTAGGGTGAGTACATAGAGAAGGTGTTGGAGAGGGTTAGAATGAAAAATGAAAATCTAGTTAGTACACATTTGGCCATCCATTTCAAATTAACTAAGGAAATATTTCACAAGAAGCAAGAGGAGATATAATACATGTCCAAGGTCCCTTATTCATCAACAGTTGGAAACTTGATGCATGCGATGGTTTGCACAAGACTAAATATTGCACATGCAGTGGGAGTTGTGAGAAGGTATATGAACAATCTAGTTAAAGAACATTGGGAGAAATTAAAGTGGATTCTCAGGTATGTGAGAGGTAATTATACTCATGCATTATGTTTTGAAGGTTCAGACATTGTTCTACAGGGATATGTTGACTCAGATATGGCATGTGATAAATATAGTAGGAGGAGAACCACATGGTATGTTTTTACTGCAGGTGGAACAACAATAATTTGGATTTCATAACTACAAAAGGTTGTTTCACTTTCAACAAAAAAGAAGAGTATATTGTTGCTATAGAGGCTAGTAAATAAATTATTTGGTTACCGAGGTTTATAGAGGAATTGCGAAAGAAGCAAGAGAATAACATGTTGTACTATGACAATGAGAGTTACATTCATCATGCAAAGAACTCAACCTTACATTGAAATACTCAGAATATACAACTCATGTACCATTTCATATGATCTATCCTAGAAGATGGACATTTGAAGTTTGAAAAGATACATAATAGCAAGAATCCTGCATAAATTTTAACAAAGGAAGTAACCAGGGAGAATCTGAGTTCCTACTCAGTTTCAGTTGGTCTTAAAGTATGAAGGTGAAGATGAGAAATTTTCCAGGTCCAAGGTGGATTATAGTCCAACAAGTATAGAAGGAGTGGAGTTGTTGTGATCAGTCTCCAAGTGGGATATTTTTTATTGTGGAGCCTAATTATCTTCCTAATTTGGAGGTTTCTTTCAGCTATTCTTGGACCCCATTCCATAACGGGGAGGGTGTGGGGGGGCTTTTCCCCAAAAATATGTTGCAAGGGGTTTCCATGGGGGGGTAAGCGACAATTTTTGTAGCCCTCCTCTGGCGAGGGATTCGGGGGCATCTCCCCTGAAGAAAAATATTGGGAAACATTTCCTTGTAAAATATTTTAATTTCGTAGTCAATATGGATCGTTCATTATAAGGTCACAGATTTGACGATAGAAGTTATTTTTAGGGTTTTTTTCCCTAGAAGGTAACCCTCTCTTATAAGGGAATTGTATTGAAGATATGTATCATTGTGAATGTTGTATTCTGAGAGACAATACTATGAGATAAATAAGAGAAAGTTACAACGGTTGATGTGTGGGTTATATCCCTTCATTTTGTTTTATAATAAAAAGGAAGGACCTGGAAATTTCTCTAGTGGACATAGCCCACATTGGGTGAACCATGTATATATGTGTCTCTATTGTATTATGTATCTTTTGTGTTTTATTTCCTCTTTTTTTTATTGTATTTCTCTGTGATCATGTTTTTCTAACACTTAATAAAGCCACTATAAAAATCTATTATCCCCTACCCAAAATTAAGGATTTGGTGGACCACTTACAAGGGGATTTCTTCTTCACAAAGATAGATTTGACAGCAGGATACCATTAGATCACATGAAAGTAATAGACACATGGAATACCTTATTCAAGACCATTTTTGGACTTTTTGAGTGGATGGTAATTCCATTTGGGATGATCAATGCACTAACCATGTTTATGTGATTAACCGATGATATCTTTCGACATCACTTGGCTAATTTTGTGGTCATTTATTTGGATGACATATTGGTATTCAATAGGTCTTCGAAAAATCATCTTCAACATGTCCACAATGTACTTGAGTTATTGTGGGCACATAAACTTCAGGGGATGGAAATGAAGTCCTATTTTGGGAAGACCTCAGTTCAATATTTATGATTCATATTGGACCCAACAAGGGTGCACCCAGATCCATATCAGGTACAAGTATTGGAACAATGGATAGCACCCTCCAATGCACATGATATCAAGAGTTTCATGGGAGGCATTAATTTCTATAGGAATTTTGTCTCTCATTTTTCACAACTGGCTCATCCTCTCTACTAGTTTTCTAATCAAGAAAATTTTTGTTGGAATACAAAGGACCGTTTAGCACCACTTTGATAAGATCAATATAATTTTATGCTTTGCCCCTATTCTATGGTTTATTGATATGAATCATCCCTCAAAATTGAGACAAATGCATCTCAACTCATCATTGGGGATGTGCTTAAATAGGGAGGTCACCTAGTTTCATACCATTCAAAGACACTTGTAGAGGCCAAGCTCAATTACAAAACATATGACAAGTAGTTCTACATTTTGGTGTAGGTATTGAAGTAATGGTGCCATTATATTCTCGATATGAAATGATTCTGCACACAGATCATCCTCCCCTGATCTTCATCAATTCACAGAGAAAATTTCAAGAAAAACACCATATGAAGTGGGAAGCGTGCATTCAGTAGGTTCATATCATCATTAAATACAAGAAAGGGGTCACTAACAAGATGGAGGAATTTTTAAGTAGACCACCTATTGAGGCCATGAAAATTTTAGAGGTGTGTTGTGAAGCTTATGACACCTATAAAGATATGTATTCAAAGGATCCAGGCTTATGGGAAATTTCGGTAGCGCAACAACAAACTAAATTCATCAATCAAATGTCCTTTATGGATTATACTATCAGTGATGGATGGATCTACAAGATTAACTAGTTTTGTGTGCCACGGTTCGATGACCGTCTTATTTTTATCTGGAAAGCACACACATCTTCAGGTGGGGGGAGTTTAAAAAAAACTAGGGAAATTGTCAACCTTCAATGCCACTTCTACTAGTCTTCTATGCCTAAACAAGTGGAGAAGTTCATTTTTTCCTCCTCACTCTATTCCCAAATTAAGCCCTCTAACTGCAAGCATGGCCTTTACTAGACTTACTTATACCATCCCATCCATAGGAATCTATTTCCATGGAATTTTTTAGTGGTATTCCTACCACTCTCTGCAAACATGATGTCATTTGTGTTGTAGTTTGTCATTTTTATAAGATTGTGCTCTTTCTCCCCTATCATAAAACCACTTCTTCTACTTAGACCGTCGATCTCTTATTCCACCATATTTGGCCCCACTTTGTGTTTCACAGTAACATTATTTATGATAAGCACTCTCACTTCCTAAACACCTTCTAGTGCACTCCCCCGTCTTTGCTAGGTTTGCAACTCCTTTTTTTCACTGCATTTCACCCCATACCAATGGGAGAACATAGGTTGTCAACCATACTCTATTCAACTCCATTCACATTTATTTTTCAAAAAAAAATAATGGGACTCCTATTTACATATCATCTATCACAACTACTATGTGGACACACACTCCTCGACTTGTTTCTCACCATTTGAATTTTGTTTTGGGTTTCAACACCTTGCACCCTCAGAAATTCCCCTTACTCTCTCTCCTTCTACCTATGCACATCACCATAAGGAAAAATAGGAAACACATTTATTTATCCATCAACTAACTCAGAATCATACTTAGGTGGCAGCTTGCATGTGAGATTATCAAAAACATGCAAAACAAATGCATGATAAGAATTACATGCCTTTGTCCTTTCAGTTGGGATATTGAGTGTGGCTCTTACTAGATAAACACATGTTTAAATTTCAACATCCTAAGCTGCATACACTAAGGTGTGGACCATACACAATGTTGGAATGCATTGGAAATAATGCATATCATATAGACTTTCCCGCATAGTTGGGCATACACGATGCGTTGAATGTTAAAAAAATGAAGTTGTTTCAACATCCTCTCCTGGAAGAAGCAGTCACACTTCAAAATCCAATGGATAATATTCCATATTTATATCCTCTGCTATTGGTTTATCAAATTCTTGACTTCCATACTTGGACCACATGTGAGAAACAACATCTTTTATATATGCTGGGTAAAAAGGGACACACTCCAACTTAGGCCATACAAATGTTTTCCCAAAACATGCAACACAAATTTCCTCATTTGTTGGTGGAAGCATGGACACTTCCATATCTAAACAGGGAGGAATTGGGCCACCAAGAAGGTTGCACCCCTTCCTTCACCACTAAACAAGATTAATTTTAGTATGTTGTCAGTAATTTCTATTGTAAATGACCCTCTCCAATCATGCTGAGCAGGGGAATCCTTCATAAGTTTTAGTATGTTAGTTTGTCTCATCTAGTTACATTGTAAACAAGCCTCACCAATCTTGTTGATCAGGGTGATCCTTAATAAATTCTAGTATGGCAGTTTGTGTCAACCAATTTCATTGTTAACAACCCTCACGAATCTTGTTGAGAAGGGAAATCCAAAATAAAGCAGAAACTTCCATTGTAGCATCAAATAATGCATAGGAAAAAGTCGCCTTGCATAATAAAAGGTCATCCCTCTCTTACGGAATGGAAAGATGGTCATTTTCTGGTTAATATGTTGTCTCTCCATTTCGTGTATGCATTATTCTCTCGCTCTTATTTACTCTGATGATTTTTGCTAAGTGTGATTGTTTTTCAAAGTTGATCACAGATTAAAAAAACGAGAGGGAATTTTATATTTTTAAAATTTATGTGTTTATAAATGAAAAACCTAAGAATTGTTTCATTATTTTTCCAAAATTTAGAGGGGAGACTTGTGCAAGTGATATTTACAAGCAAAGTCTTTGGAGTGGGAAGTTTTTTTTGAAGAGCCAAATTTAGATACAGATTTGTAGAAGAGATATTTTAGGTATTTGATTTTATTCTATTCATCATCTCAATATTTCCATTTTTTTATTCAAACATATTTTATTACAATATAAAAAATAAAATAAAAAGGTTTCATAGTTACATTCAATATTGGAATCCCTAGCTTCCTAGTTGTTTCTCTTAGTTTTCCTTTCTATATTTCACAAGTAGATTGTTTTTAAGAAATACATTTTTATATTTATTTTTTACTTGTATATGGGGAATTTGGTATTTTTTACAATGGGATCACTCATTCCATTGGATCCCAAACCCTATTGTTGTAAGTTTTCTTTATAAAAATTCTTCTATGGTTCACAATGTGCATTGTATAGGGATAACACATCAGTGCAAATTTTCATGTCAATAATACTAGTGCTTCTAATTCTAACTTGTGCATCAGTGTTCCTATGTCGATCATCTGCACCAGTGCTCCTAATTCAACCAATATATGCACCAATTCTCCAAAACATAATGCATCGGTGCTTCCGATAAGTACTATTAATATAAAATACTAAAATATTGTTATTTATTTAATAAGAACTAAAAAGCATCGCGGTGCTCCCCAATAAAAAATCACACTGGTGCTCCCCCAATAAAAAAGTGCGCTGGTACTCCCTCAATAACAAAGAGTATCAGTGCTTCCCCAATAACAAACCATAACTATGCACCCCCAATAATAAAGTGCACTCATGCTCATGTTTTTGTCGACAACACCGTGGAGTTTAAAATAAAACTCAACTTTTTCACATGTTTGGAATTTGTGAAATAAACAGTAATGAGGTATCAATAATTTTATTAATTAATATAGCATATGTGCTTCTATTAATTCATAGATCATCGATTATTCTATTAATTTATAGAACATCAATGCTTTTATGAATATTGTTTTGTAAAAATAATTCATAATTCTTATATCTGATGATTCATTTATTTTTTTAATATAATATGCATGATATATGTTCAAGGAAAACAACTTATTGTAGTGAGCATGATGGTAGCTCATCCCAATAAGAGAAAAAGCCAAGTTATTTAAGTTGTATTAAAAATTTAATATCTTTGAATTATTTCTAGGTTTAAATTAATGATGTGTGTTTGTTAAGGAATATCATGAAAATCCCAAGGGACAAATGAAGGAAAAACCAATACATGATGGTGGGGATGTCCCAAAAAGTGTACAAAGAGATGATAGAAGTAATGAACATAACTACATCATATGAGGATGCATCCCAACAATTACAATGTGCATAAGAGGTATGTAATCATTTATTTATTATTTTATGTACGTCGAATTTATTTATAACATGAAATACTAATTTTCAATTGTTTTGTTGTAGAAAGGAAAAATAAATTAAACCAACTCAACACATAAGACACGATGAGGAATAAAAGGGTTGATCATGAATTTTGTGAGTACTTAATTTTTCAATCTTACATAATATATAATCTTTGTTATGATATTTATATTTAGATAATTAATTTACACTCATCCATGGATGTCTCTCTAAACCTCTAATTATATGTAATTAATTGTAATTAATGATTTCCATGTTATGGCATGCAAACAATGGAAATATATTAATAATCAATTAAAAATTCCAACAACTGACTGTGAGGATGAATCCTTGAGTACTAGCCAAGATAACACTAGAAGAAAGAGTGAGGGGACATAGAGAAGGGTTCATCATGCTAAGATGACCAAATCCTCCTTGCTGAAATATTTGATTTGGAATAATAAGCCTTAACTTGATCCCAAGGAAAATCAATTAATGAGAAAAGGACTAGTGGTTGAGAAACCAACCAACCCAATGAATGGAAGCATGGAGGGCCTGGCTAAGATAGAAAGAAGTTGTGAGCCAAAGGTACCTAGCATACCATTCCACAACACAAAGGTTGACCCATGTTTCCTTATGATAGAAGGAAGGGGACAGGTTGAGAACTCCCCAGTTTTTTCGTGGAGGAAACTCTAGAGGAGATATGAATGGGAATGTATAAGTGCATGTAGAGAGAGAATGCTAGGGAGGATGGACTTGAAAGTTAGAGGCAAGATTATCTAGTCTCGATATGCACGTAAGAATAACTTTAGCATAATTTGGGAATCAGAGGAAGAAATATATTATGAAAGAATGCATGAGGGAGTGTAGAGAGTTCCCTTGTGGTATCATGGATTTTCATGGGGGTGGATTGTTTCTGAAGTGGCTAAGCATGTGGAGCCTATGGTTTGCTGGAATTGAGAACACCCATAGTTATTTGGCTGGTATATCTTATAAATTCATAATTATATCACATAGTCTATATAATTGGAATAACATCTGTGGTTGAATGCCTATAGTTGTGTATTAAATGTGAATGCTTGTTTCTTAAACATACTTTTGTTGAATGCAAGTTGTTGTGCTATGTAAATGTGAAATCATGCATGTTTGTACAAGAATCTATATTTGTATGGTTTCGAGTTGGGATTTGTAAGCCAAAATATTAGAATGATATTTCCCTCGGTCATTTCTGAGCAAAGGAGAGAGCCATGAAGGGACTATTAAACCTTTATAAAGAACCTAGAGGAACTCCATAATCAACTAAAGTGATTAAGCTCGACGTTAACCAGTGAAGGAATAGACGTAGATTTTGGGAGAAATTACCACCATTGGTTTGAACGGGAGGATAAACATCATCCCTTTGTCAGGAGAAGTATCATCGCCAAGAGTGACAAAGTGTTGGGACTTATGAAAAGTCCGACGACACTAAACCCATGGGTGTTAATGTGGAGCATTAATATTTTAGAATAATCCCTTTGACAAGATTAGAACCATCTATTGGTTTAGAGGCAAGATCAAATCTCTATTGACGATCCTTGTAAACTCTTTTTTTTCCTCGGAGGTTCATGGTCATTGATTTGGCATGATGGTTAGATATGGACCCTCTGTTGGTTTAGGAGAAATATTTAATATTGGTTGTCGATTTGGTGAGACAATAAATCCTAGTCATTCATCGCTAGGTACCGTTCAAAGGAAGTTGTAGTCCCGAAGCTCGATTGTCCATTTGGCGAGACAATAGATCCTAGTGATTCATCGCTAGGTACCATTCAAATTAAGTTACACTTTGAAGGAGGGACTCCCGGGACAGATATATATCGTTGATCGGTGCTAGGGTTAGATTGAATATTATTCATCGATCTGTCATAGAAGGCCTGAGAGGTTCTTTGGAAAGTAGTGTCAAGGGGATGACATTGCACTAACCAATGTGCTTGGGGCATGTGTTAACACCTAAATATCGAAATAGATATCCCTTGTTGACATGTAGACCCACCTCATCCCATGTGTAATGACGTAGGTGGAGCCACGTGTCAAGTAAATATTGTGTCATGTGTCCCAATTTTTTTTTCCCTTTTGAGGTAGATTCCTTCGGGTATGAATGTGCCACGTGTCGGCCATGGCCACCGATACACATGGAAACATATTCCTAAGTGGCAGGTACATAGTGACCACGAATGACAGGGCACAAACATCATCTGATTCCAATATTAGGAGTTTCTATGGAGGCCAAAGTTGTAGTATTCCAGATATAAAAGAGTATGAAAAACATAAATATTTTAGCATATAAATGGCATAGAAACAATAATATATCCAGAAAAATACCAGAATAATACCAAAATAACAATAGAAAGAGCACCTTGATTAATGATAACAATGTTAAATTTCCTCTTCGAGGTTGAAACCTCCAACATAACAGATCTCTATTACAATAATATCTAAGAAAATAATTTTCATACCCTCTACTCCTATTTATACTAAATATATCTATCCAAAATAACAATATAGTCGAAGATCCTTACAAAAGAAGAAGCTTCTATTAGGTCTTCTTACATTTGACTTATTCTTCCTTATTTCTAGTCCTTATTAATATTGGCCTTTATTACATGGAATTATATTGATCTACCTATGTGAGGGGTTATGGAGGTTAGGTCCCTAACATTCCCTTCCCCTTGGATAACAACCTTTTCCTCGAGGCTTAAGATGAGAAAATTGGTGTAGAATGGTGGTCGGCTCCCAGGTGGCATATTTTCGAGTTGTATCTTTCCATTGAACTAAAAATTACTTGATGGTGCACTGACGTAGACAACACTCTCACTGGGACAAGACTACTTGTCGCTGCAACCATATGGAACCTTCTTCATCCAACTCACGGAGACTATTTTGAGTTTGGCACTTAGTTTCAATCACCTTCTTTAAGCAGGAAACATGAAAAATAGGATGGAGCTTTGACTAACTAGATAGAGCTCACTAATAGGCCACTGATACCACATGCTTGAGAACTGTATAAGGACCATAAAATTTGGGCGCAAGTTTCTGAAAGTGTTCAGCTTTGAGTGAAGTCTTATTATAAGGTTGTAGTTGAAGAAACACTTGGTACCCTTCAACAAAATGTCAGTCAGAATGACCTTGATCTGCTTGTTTCTTCATACGATTCTGATCCATGACCAAATTTTATTTGAGGGAACAAAGAATATCCACTCAGAATCTAAGATTTTTTTCAACCTCATGAACCTTAGAGACCCCTGGCATATAGGAGAGAATCGATGGGGGTTTTCACAATAGACTGCTTCAAAATGAGTCATACAAGTAGTTGTATGGTAATATGTGTTGTACCACTATTCAACGTGGGGTAGCCATTGAACCCACCGATTTTTCCTCTCAGATGAAAAACACCTCAAATATGTTTCCAAACACTTGTTGACAACTTCAGTATGCCCATTTGTCTGGGGGTGATAGGAAGTGTTGATATGCAATTGGGTGCCTTGTATCTTGAACAATTCTTTCCAAAAATTCCTGGTGAAAGTGGGGTCTCTGTCATAGATAATAGAATTAGGCATGCCATGAATCTTGAAGATATTATCCTTGAAGATTTGAGCCACTTTGGAGGTTGTGAATGGGTGTTCCATAGAAAATAAATGAGCATATTTGGAGAGATGATATACAACCACCATGATGACTGAATTATTGCTCTATTTAGGTAAGACTACAATGAATTACATAGAAATATCTCACCAAATAGTAGGGGGAATCGAAAGTGTTTGGAGTGTGCTCGAAGATTTGATAGTTTCTACCTTATTGTGTTTTTATCGGACAAATCAGTATGTGCGAACAAAAATATATATCTCTATTTTCATCACGAAACTAGAACAGAACAAGACAAAATATAAAACTTTCCCTAAGTTTTAATTATCAAGCATTTTAACTAACAAGAGATAAATGAAATACCTTTTAAATGTCATTTGTCCTCGCTAGTGTCATTCTGGCTCCATTCCAAAGATTATGGGATACTGAACCGATAAAAATACATAATCCAACAAAGTGAAAGAAACAATGTATACTCACAAAAACCTATGTATGTGATCAAGGAGTCATATAATAAAATAATACCAATTTTATGGGAAATAAATATATCACTGTATTAAAGATATGAAAAGGAGAATACAATCGATGCCTTGATGTTGTAAGGTCCCTTCCAACAGTTCCTTTCTTCCCACACACTTCTTCTCCATTTATTTTGAGATTGTATATTTGAAAGTCACTCAGAATATCAAGTTGGCAAAGTGAAACTCAAAGCCAACATACAAGCTCCAAAAACTCCAAGCTACAAAAATCAAGAACTAGCCATTCAAAAACTCTAACCTAAGAACTTTCCAACTAGATTTCACCATGAGAAATCTTCTCCTTTTATAAGATGAAAAGGATATCATGAGGAGGTTAGGATGATCCCACTAGAACAAGGATGCAACTCAAATCCAAACCGATCATAGGCTACCTCACCCTCAAAGATTCTATTATAGAAATGTTGAGAAGATGTTTTTTTTCTTCGTAAACAAAAACGTCGGACCCTTAGAACTGAGAAAATGGTGACAACGTCGCAAGTCACTGTGGTGACACCTGAATCGATCCTATATCGTTGCACCCTTAACATTGAGCAAGATGCGACGATCCCTTTTTATAGGGTTTTTACAAAGGAAAAGATAATTTTCATCTTTCTCGGAAAATGTGTCTTCATTTTTCTTCAGGGATTCAGGATATTGACCCTTATAAAGACAAAGGATAGGTGTACATCATTAACGGTCATAGGATCGATGCAGGTTGCACCACAGTGGCCTGCGACATTGTCCCATTTTGCTGAGTTCTAAGGGTGTGACAATATTGTTTACAAAGAAAAAGAACATCTTCTCGACGTTTCTAGAATAAAATATTCGAGGGTGAGGGTTCCTCTGATAGGTTTGGATATCAGTCACATCCCTGTTCTAGTGGGATCATCCTAACCTCCTCACCCTATCCTTTTCATATTATACAATAAGACCAATTTTATGGGAAAGAAATATATCATTGTATTAAAGATATGAAAAGGAGAATACAATTGATGCCTTGATGTTGTAAGGTCCCTTCCAACAGTTCCTTGCTTCCCACACACTTATGCTCCATGAATTATGGGATTGTATATTTGAAATTCACTCACAATATCAACTTGGGAAATTGAAACTCAAAGCCAACATACAAGCTCCAAAAACTCCAAGCTACAAAACTCAAGAACTAGCCATTCAAAAACTCTAACTGAAGAACTTTCCAACTAGAATTTTCCATGAGAAATCTTCTCCTTTTATAAGATGAAAAGGATAAGGTGAGAAGGTTAGTATGATCCCACTAGAACATGGATGTGACTCATATCCAAACCGATCAGAGGCCACATCAGCCTCAAAGATTCTGTTCTAGAAATGTCGAGAACATGTTCTTCTTCTTCGTAAACAAGATCGTTGCACCCTTAGAATGGATGCAAGAGCATCACTCCACATCATCAAGTGCCAGACATCTAGCACTTCAAGCACACATTCAATGGAGAGGAGAGGCGCAACCCTCTCACTTTCAAATTTCAAATTTGAATTTAATGTAATTAAATGATTGTAAGGCCGAAGAGCCAAGATGTGCCTTTGAAGAGGTTGTAGTGAGTGTCACCTTTAATGGCTGACATGTTGATGGGGATCTAGATCCAATTCATATTAGATGGCCCATTCATTGTAATTCTTTGTAATTAATGAGAGTTGGTGAGGATGGAGGGAAGATCTCGAGGAGCCCCTTTTGTAAAAAGTTTTTCTTTTGTATCCAGATATGAGTTCGAGGAAGAGTAGAAGAGAGAATAGAGAGAAGAGAAGAAGTCGTGACTTTGTTACAGTCTAAGCGCACATATTGTAATCATGCATTCTTGATTAATACAAACAGAGAAGTTTTTTCTGCATTTGTTATTCATGTGTTTGTGAGTTCATGAATGAATGTATTTATGTGTTTATGATATGTTGTACATGGACGTTAGATGTGCATTTGCAGGGATAGATAGATTTGTCTATTTATTGGTTTACTGATTTCACATCTGGTTCTTTGTGGCTTCATGTAAGAGGTTGCATGACAGAACACTACAGGTTATGTATTCCAGTGCATAGAGTTCACTTTTAAATTCTATGGAATTTGGACAAAGTTGTGCCAGGAGGGTGCACCAGATGAAGTATTAGACTCGGGGAGAAGCCTCAAGGATGTTGAACACCTTGGAGGTAAAACTGTGCAAAGGAAGGAACAAAGATAACATAATCATTGAAGTTTCTATAGAGCTCTGCCAGGAGGGCATCAAACGAGTGCAAGGAGTGCACAAGAGGAACTCTGTTTCGAGTTCAGGGAAGACAAAACGTCTAAAGTTCTGTGAATCTATGCCAAGAAGGCATTGAGAAAGTGCATAGAGTGCACAGAAGGACTCTTTTCGAGTTATGTTAGAAAGAGAGGTGTCAAGGAGAGACACTCATAGAGTTGCAGAATACTCTGTTGTCTCAGGAAGGAGTGCTTGAGCAGGGGGCTGCCAAAAGGGCACCAAATTTCCCTTTGAAGGAAAAGACGAGGGCCGAGACCCTTAGAGATTGAGCGAGTTTGAGAAGCTCAGGAGGAACAACGTTCCTAGAACACAGGCGAGGCCCAAGGAAAATCGAGCTTGCAGAGGGAGAAAAGGTTGAGGCCTTTGAAAACTTGAAAGTCTTCCCAGTCCAGAAGGAGGCGAGAAAGATCGGGAGAGAGCTACCACAACTATGGGATCAGTGATTGAAGGTTGGATATGGACCGTTGAAGTTACGTCCAGACAACAGAAGGAGAGTGCCAAGTCATTATCTAGGAGTCTTTGAGAAGCAGAGGTGGACTGTCACAATTCTCTATGGAGGACTCATGAAATCGTGAGGACCGTAGGATCAAAGGAAGCTGCAAGTTGGTTAGAGGTGGATGAACCCATCATGTTAGGATCCAGTATCAATGTGAACCATTGATTGTTCTTTGCATGAGCCATTGGATCGTTTCGTGAATTTGGGTATTGTAAGCTGGGAGGCAGAGACCTTTGCGCTACAAAATCCTGAGTCGCGATATCACAATTCAACCTAAACCACCAATCGAGGAGATATAAGATCCATGAGATTTTCTGCCTCACTACATCGTGTATCTAGGTTTCGAAAGGTGAAGGAGTTGCACCTTGATCACTAAAGTCTCGAAGTGTCGAGCCTCGAGGGCTCATGCAAATAGGTAGCACATCCATTAGGTGGGGACTGTGTGGTTGACAGGTGGCGCAAACATAGAGTGCACAGGAAAGGAGGAAGTGGGTGACAGGTGGAGGACACATGTCACCTAGGAAGGAGTCAATCCATTGTTTACTTATCGTGTATCGGGGATTCACAAAGGAGGAGCACAAGGGCTCAACACTCCAACTCACGAAGTTGTGAGTTGCAAGGAGTGATAACACTTAGCCCTAGCTGGTGGTTATGTGTGGAAGGAACTAACAAGGAGGGGTCATACCTGTATCGCATTATCTAGTATCGATGTTTGGAGAAAAAGGAGTCGAGGGTCTTCGACCCACGAACTCACGAGTTGTGAGAAAGTGCTTGCGCTAAGGCCCAGTTGTAGTCGCATGGAGTTGTGAGGGTCGCACTTGGTGTTAAGTCGTGTAGGGAAGGTTTTCATGAAGGACCTTTGGATCAGATTCATGAGGTTCGAATAGGGATCTGAGGGAGTCACTTCAGCTAGAGGAGAATTTAGAACGATCCTGAGCGGATCTCGGCCCAATGGGTCGGGGGTCCTGTGTCAAGAACTGAGAAAAATGTGAAAACGTTGCAGGACACTATGGTGAAACCTGTGATGATCCTATATCATCACACCCTAAGCACTGAGCAAGGTGTGATGATCCCTTTTTATAAGGTTTTTACAAAGGAAAATATATTTTTCATCTTTCTCAGAAAATGTGTCTTCATTTTTCTTCAGGGATTTAGGCCATTGGCCCTTCTAAAGACAAAGGATAGGTGTACATCATTAATGATCATAGGGGTGAAGAAAATAATGTGTAACATGCATTGACAGACCTCACATTCAGCCATAAAGGAGAGGACGTCCTGTTTCATACAATCCCAGAAAAAAGAACATTTGACCCATTCATAGGTTTTGGTAAACCCTGAATGCCTTACTGCGGGTGAGGCCCGAAGTTTAGAAAACAATGTGGATTTAAGTTTTGATTTCTTGCATGAATAAAAATGGACTTTATAGTGAAGATCTTCATTTTTCCAAGAGTACCCTGGAGAAGATGAATAATTTTTTTGAAATTGGTGGAGTAGGCTAGAAATTTTGGGGTCTTGCAGCCATTCCCGACGAATAGTTTGGAGCCAATATGGTAAAATGAAGGAGAGGGAGAAATGGGACCCGTATTATTCATATTTATGGGAAATATAATCATCCACTACATTTTCCTTTCCCTTCTTATAAATAATATCATAATCATATCTAAATGTTAAATTATGAGTTTGATTTCTTATGTGGATTAATTCTTTTATTTTCTTCAATACTTTGATTCTAGCTTAATACACTTCAACAATACCAAATAACTATGTAGATAATTATGCATGCACATCAACAACACATATACCATGGGGAAACCCTGTACAGGGAGAAAAACCCCAACAAACGATATTCCTTTATTCCATTAATAATGTAAGATCACTTACAAATATCCACCATGAATGTTCTGCTCTTAAAGAGCTTGCCAAGATTACTCTGACCTAACAAATACCTAAGATACCTTGATGAAATACACCTCTGATATGTTGCTTCTATTGTTGATATACCACACCGATATGTTGCTGATATATGCCTTTGATATGCAACCTCTATTGTTGATATACAACACTAATATGATTCTTTGGTATGATTCCTCTTTATCATTGATATATGCCTCTGATATGCAGCCTCTATTGCTGATATACAACATTGATATGCTTCTTTGGTATGCTACCTCTTTATCACTAATATGTGCCTCTATTGCTTCACCCTTAACCTGCATATCAAAACTGTGTTGAAGAGAGGGTTTGACCTCTACTTATATAGGTTGAAGAGGGGAAGAGGAGAGACTCAAAATAGTTACATGTTTGCATGCTTTAATCATAAATCAACTTCATACTTTAGTTTGATATTAGAAATAGACTTGATACTGGTATACTCTAGTTTGAAAATAGAACTAGACTCGAGAATTCAGTTACAACTCAACATTACACTTTAGTTCGAAAAAATAACTAGCCTTAAGACTTTTGTTACAACTCAGCATTACACTTTAGTTCTAAAATATAACTAGACTTAAGACTTGAGTTGCAACTCAACCTTACACTTTAGTTCTAAAATAGAACGAGACTTAAGACTTCAGTTGGAACTCAACATTACACTTTAGTTCTAAAATAGAACTAGACTTAAGACTTCAATTGCAGCTCAACATTACAATTTAGTTCTAAAATAGAACTAGACTTAAGACATCAGTTACAACTCAACATTACACTTCAGTTCTAAAATAGAACTAGACTTAATACTTTAGTTACAACTCAACATTACACTTTAGTTCTAAAATAGAACTAGACTTGAGACTTCAGTTACAACTAGACTCTTTACAAGGCAATTCAAAATTCTCTTCATGGTGGATAATGTTACACGTGCCAATGCACTAGATCAATAAATTTATATCATTTGCAGTATTAGGAATATCGTTTGTTTCTAGCTCATAGGAATTTTATATTCAACCTAAATTTTTCTAGATGTCTTGACTTTTGCTCATGGCTCACAAGGTTTGACTAGGCTCACAGAGGTTGTATGTTCCCCCTAACATTTTCACTAGTTTTTCTATGCTCACATAGGTTGTATGTTCCCCATGAATTTTGCACTAGACTATCTATCCTCAAAGAGTTTGTACGCTCCCCCCAAATTTTTCATTAGACTCACATAGCATCCCGTTCATGCTGACTTTTAGTTTGACTCACAGAGATTGTACATTCCCCCTGGATTTTGTCAATACCTCACAAGACTGGTTGATTCTCCAAATCTCCCTGGATAGTTGCAGGGTGACCCATATAGCCTCTCATTGGAGAATGAATGTCGATGCTACCAAATTTAACACCAAATAGTTTCATCACCCATTTTTGTTGTGCCGAGAATGAAATTCGTTGTTCCAGGAAATACTTGAGACTCTGATGATCAGTTTTGATTTGGAATACCTGACCAAATAAATAAGGACGCCAGAGATCCACAACATGAATAATAACCAACATTTATTTTTCATAAATGGATTGGCCCAAATATCTCTCTGAAACTTGTTTGCTAGGAAATGCCAAAGTCCTTCCTCATTTCCCTGAAGCATCAAATTCCAATATGAATGTCTTTGTGAAGTATGGAAGTGCTAGAAAAGGGTTCGAGCACATAAAATATTTCAAGTCTTGGAAGTCATTATTTGTAGCTGAATTCCAAGTGAAAGAATTCTTTTTAGGGAGAGAAGTGAGAGGAGCTGCAATTTTTCCATAATTCCGAAAAAAATCCTATAATATCCCATTAAACCTGGAAAAACACACAAGATATTAAGATATTTAGGGTGAGGTCAATCGTGCATAGATTCAATTTTCTTAGGATCCATTCAGACACCATCCTTGACAACAATATGACCCAGGTATTCCACTTCTGAGGCATCAAAGGCACATTTATATTGTTTGAGGAAAAGATGGTGCTTAGAGAGTAGATGGAGAACTTGAATTCACACGGGAGAGATGGGATGGCCAAGTTTTAATAAAGATGAGAATATCATCAAAGAAATATAAGACAAAATGAAGGAGAAAATGATATAATACATGATTCATATGAATTTGGAAAGTGGAAGAAGCATTACACAATCCAAAGGTCATTAAAAAGAATTCATAATGACCCTCATGAGTGAAAAATGTAGTCTTGGGAACATCCTCTTCTTTCATACAGATCTGGTGGTAACCAGAACGTAGATCCAATTTGGTGAAGTATTGAGCACCACTCAATTCATGCAAGAGGTCATCAATGACATGAATGGGGAATTTGTATTTGATTGTGTGTTTGTTAAGGGTGCAAAAATCAGGACACATGCACCAAGTACCTTATTTCTTGAGTACCATGACCACATGGGAAGAATAGGGACTGGTAGTGGGATGAATAACACATTCTTCGAGCCTCGATAATACTATAGTGATGAAATTTCCAAATGCTTAATAGAAATAAATGTGTAGTAATTTCACAACCAGAATGCAGAAGGAACATTTGCACGACAATAGATCTTGTCTGTTCTACTTTTGTTTCCATCCCCAGGGATAGGATATTCAAGGTTTTTACAGACAAGGATTTTCCATGTGCTATAGTTCTCTGATATACATGCGGGGTCCAACAATATTACTTGGACCAATATCTCAGGGAACCAACTATGTAGGCTAGACCATGCCCTTAGCCATACTACCTGACTACCCAGGTACTATAGAGTATATTCTCAAGTGTTGTTCTTGGTGGCACTATAGCAGTCAAGTGGTTGATCGGTTTATCAATGGAGGGATTCAGGATATCTAGGCTGATCCATATATAGGTGTTGTCTGATGTGATACCACTCGAAGTGGTACCAACAAGGGTTACAAGGGTGGCCAATAGATGTGTGCTTAAAAACAACTTGTATTTACTATGTGTATGCTTCCCTGATCACAGATTTATGTATTAAATGACACATCTCCCTAAATTTAAGACATCGTAATACGTATCTACCTTGAAAAATTTTAACCCACAATTTTTTTTCGAGGAAGGTGCTTTGGTACAACTTGTAGTATTACAGATACAAAATATTATGCAGAACATAAATATTTTAGCATATAAATGGTAGAGATCAATGATATAACTAGAAAAATACTAGAATAATACTAAAATAAAACCAGAAAGAGAACCTTGATTAATGATAGAAATGTTCACTTTCCTCTTCGAGGGGGAAACCTCCATCAGAGTAAATCTCTATTGTAATAATCTTTAAGACACGATTTATCATACCCTCTACTCCTATTTATACTAAATCTATCTATCCAAAAGAATAATCTAGAGGAAGATCCTTCTTGAAGAAAAAGCTTCTATTAAAGGTATTCTTACATTTGACTTATTCTTTCTTATTTCTAGGCCTTATTAATATTGGCCTTTATTACATGGAATTATATTATTCTAACTACACAAGGGTTTAGGGAGGTTAGGTCCCTAAAAAGAGTAGAAAAATTATGAGAGGAAAGCCCCAAGATCCAATCTCGACCATTGATCTTTCGTGGACGAGGAAACATTGAGAGAAGATATGTATTGTTGATATGTCATGATTGGAGGGACTCCAAAAGGATATCTAGACCATTTATCTCCTACCAAAGAGATTAAGAGGATGACATGGATGGTTCCACGTGTCGAGCATAGAAGGTGCCATGTCAGATAGTGATATTGCACCTGCAGGTAAACTTGTATGGGAAATATGAATATCACATCTCTCTTGGTGGTGTTACCATGTTTCATGAAGAGACGATGTCACATGTCAAGATGGTTTGACACATGTAGTTGAAAATTCGAGAATATCTGAGAAGTTTGTCAAAGTTTGAAAGTCTAGGTAGGTTGTGTGTTAGAAAGAAATGTTGACGATGATATAGGTATCGATGAAATGATGAGATTCATTGGTCTATTGTTGGGTGAGCGAGATATGCACTGTTAATTTCCTCAATATTCTTCTGAGAGAGGTGGATATCACAATGATGTGAGAGTGACAGCATGGCAACCAACGTGGCTGAGTAGTGACAAATGTCACCACTTGATTGGTCGATTAGGAAAGGTGGGTCCCATTAAACAAGTAGGTCCTCTAGGCCTTTCATTTTATTTCATGATGTTGAATCTATGCAACAATGAATTTGGAATATTTATCTTGGCATAATTTTGTATGGGTTCAAAGGGTACCTGCTAGGAATTTTTAAGAAATGGTAACGATGAGAAAAGGAGTGATCTATTGCATCGGTTGGAGCAGGTTGTAGACACAGTATGAAGTATTGATTTTTCATGGGTCCCACCGTCACCTTGAGGAGGTGAGAAGAGGATGATAAATTAATCATTGTACAATTTGGTGTCACCGAATTACTCAGATTCATAGGATGATTAACATCAGGACCATTAGATATAGGATATTCTCGATTAATGTATCATCGTTGAAACTTTCAGTTGAGTTCTTTGTAACCCATGGGAGTAATATACCGACGACGACTATGTGAGGTTCCATGGGATTGGAACCGTGGATCGACGGACCATGTGAAAAGCACCATGTCATAGCCACTATTGTGCCACGTCAGATGACACATGAGACAAGAAGCCACATGGATGGCATGTGACAATGAGATGGAATTTGGCTAATGAGGGCCAAGAACCTTGGAAATCCATAACTTTTTATCCAAAACTCATTTTGGAGCATGGTGACAGTCGTTGGAAATCTCTTGATGAGAAAAATGCAATGATGCCCTCGAGAACATCTTTTGAGATGATTGAGAAAAGGTGAATTTTTACTACCCCATCCCTTAAAAGGGTACTTAGGGGGTTAGTTGTGCTACAAAGTGGTATCAAAATAGGCTACAACACTAGGCCTCGATGGGCTAGAGATCTGTCAAAGGAATAGTATAAGAAGGAAGAGATGATCTTATTTAAAATAATTTATCTGCATTAAAAGTTACTTACTAATATGAATTAATGCCTTGAGGAGAAGGAATGCACATTAAAATGTTTCTATTATTTTTATTTTTACAATAGAAACCTTAACATCTGTTGGACACACCTACCACACTTAGAGGGGGGGTGAATGAGTGTGGGGATCTTTTTCCCAAAATTTCCCTCTTACACAAAACTCATTAGTTAGCATTCAAAATTTACTCATTACTCATTGCTGTCATTAATAATCAGTTAGATGTGAATACATATCAGCAATATATATCAGCAATATATCATCAACAAATCATCTCCACAAGGAACACAAGGAACACAAGATGTATGTACATTTTTTCCTTTTATTATGGACTTCAATCCGGGGGTTTTTCAGCAACAACTGAATAGAGTAAAACTCTACAAGAGCACCAACTCTATATGCAAGACTCAACTTACATTATTAGCACCAACTAATATGAGGCAACAATCTTCAACATATATCAATTTGTACCATAAACAAGAGCATCAACCATGCACCAACATGTGCCAAACAACCTGTAATCAACCTGTACCATAAACAAGTGCATACAACAATGTACCAAGTATATACCAATGATGTTTCAACTACTAATAAAAAATTAATCATCAATATGTACCAACATCATCAACTATACACCTCATGTATGTGCCAACTCATCAACTGCTTGTCTCAACCATGACTAGTTTTGGATTAGTCAACAACCCTAACTTGAAATAATCATAATTTTGTACCTCTAATGAATAAAGATATAAAATTGATAAAAACAAAAATTTAGTGTGTCTTATGCAATTCCTCCAAGTGGCACTACTTGTAACCTCTCATAAAAGGAGTTATAGAAAAAGTGGCATACCTTGCTGAATTCTGGAATATTCTAGAGAGCGACCTTGTAGAGTGTTCCCCGCACGGAATATTTATTGAATCAATATGAAACTATTCTAGAGAATATTAAATACTATAATATAACCAACACAATTTTTCTAATGGAATTTGGATCTGTTATGAAAAAGTTATGACGTTTTTACCCGAAACACCTGTTTTTGACTAGTTTCAGGACTGGTCACAAACCCTATTTTCCACGGAGTGTAACTCCAAAAATAC
>JZKD02S1601519.1:1261066-1273432 GCA_000966675.3 Picea glauca | reverse complement strand
ATACATATTATATTACATCAATCATCAATCAATCAATCCTTTGACATCAATCAATCACTTGACATCAATCAATCAAACCATTGGCATCAATGACAACATGATCCAACAACATCATGAATGCATCAGAGGGATTAAATTGTTGACCTAGTGGAGTGATCGTTCTTCCTACAGGAGTAGGAATGTGTTGATAAACATTAATAGTAATGTTATAAAAATAGGACCATGGAGCAATAAAATAAAACCAATGCAGAAACAAAACATAGAAGATACACTACAATAGAGACACAGATTTACGTGGTTGACGCAGTGTGGGCTACGTCCACCAGAGAAATTGGCAGGTCCTTCCTTTATTATTATCCATCATATGAAGGGATACAACCTTCAACAAACCCGTTGTAACTTCCTCTTCTTTCTCTCATAGTCTTCTATCTCATAATACAATATTCACCATCAATCATAGCCGCAATACAGTTCCCTCATAAAAGAGGGTTGCCTTCTAGGGAAAAAAACCCTAACATAATCTCTACTGTTAGATCTGCGACCTTATAATGAACGGTCCAGATTTACAATGAAATTACAATATACTTTTACAAGGAAATTTTTCCTTTGGGGGCTTCGCCCTCGAAGTCCCGCTGGGGGCCCGCTTGCCCCTAGACCCCCCAAGACCCCGCAGAGGGGGTACCCCCCCTCTGCACTCCCCCATTTGGAAGAGTGTACATACTTCTGGGGTGTAAATACTTCATGGGGTATAAACACGTCTTAAAGTAAAAGACCTATGAATCAGGAAAATAATCAGGCTCCACAACCAACAATCTCCCACTTGGAGACTGATCTCAACAACTCCACCGTTGTTGTATATGTTTGACTCAACCTTATTGGACCTGTAAAATTTCTCATTTTCATATTCATTCTTGATGACCAACTGAAATTGAGTAGGAACTCAGTTTCTCCCTGGTTAATCCCTTTCTTAACATGTCTGTAGGATTCTGGCTAGTGTGTATCTTTTCCAACTTCAAATGTCCATCTTCCAAGGTGGATCGTATGAAGTGGTACCTCAACTATATATGCTTAGTATTTTAATGGAAGGCTGATTTATTTGCAAGATGAATGGAACTCTCACTGTCACGATACAACCTTATATTCTCTTACTTCTTTCCCAATTCCTCCATAAACCTCTGTAACCAAATCATCTCTTTACTAGCCTCTGTAGCATCAACATACACTACCTCTATTGTTGAAAGTGCAACAACCTTTTGCAGTTTTGAAATCCAACTTACTGTTGTTCCACCTATAGTAAACGCATACCCTGTGGCACCCCTCCTGCTATCTTTATCACCTGCCATATCTGAATCACCATATCCTTGTAGAACAATTTTTGAACCTCCAATACATAATGCATGATTAGCAGTACCTCTCAAGTATCAGAGAATCCACTTTACTGCCTCCCAATGTTCTTTACCTAGATTGTTCATATATCTGCTCACAACTCCCACTGAAGTGCAATATCTGGCCTTGTGCAAACCATTGCATACATCAAGTTGCCAATTGTTGATGAATATGGGACCCTGGACATGTATTTTATCTCCTCCCATGTCTTGGGACACATTTTCTAAGTTAATTTGAAATGGTTGGCCAAAGGTGTACTAACTGGTTTTGCATTCTGCATTCTAAACCTCTCCAACACCTTTTCTGTGTACTCACCTCAAGACAATGTCAGTTTGCGATTTTTCCTGTCTCTTGTTATTCTCATACCAATGATTTTCTTTGTAGGACCCAAATCCTTCATCGCAAATGAATTGGATAATTTCTTCTTGAGCACATTTATATCTTGCATATTAGACCTTGCAACAAGCATGTCGTCTACATACAATAACAAGATAATAAAGATTCCATTTTCTAGCTTTTTAAAATAAACACAGTGATCAGAATGACATCTACTATAAGCATGTTATGTCATAAACCTATCAAACTTTAGATACCACTACCTTGGAGCTTGATTTAGGACATATAAGCTCTTCTTCAACCTGCATACCAAATTCTCCTTCCCTTTGACCTCATACCCCTGTGGCTTCTGCATATAAATATCTTCCTCCAAATCCCCATGGAGAAAAGTTGTTTTTACATCTAACTGTTCAAGATGAAAATCTTCTACTGCCACAAGACTTAAAATAGTTCTAATTGAAGTTATTTTAACAATAGGAGAAAATATTTCATCAAAATATATACCTTTCTTTTGTGCAAACCCCTTTACAACAAGTCTAGCCTTGTACCTCTTTTCTCCTCCATCTTCTTTCTTCAACTTGTAAACCCATTTATTCTGCAATTCTCTTTTTCCTGTAGGCAATTGAACCAAGTCCCAAGTATGCTTATTTACCAAGGAATCCATTTACTCTTTCATGTCTTGCTCCCACTTCCTTTTGGTGTCTACCTGCATTGCCTCTTCATAACATTCTAGTTCACCAGAATCAGTCAACAATAAATAATACAATGAAGGAGAGTATCGGTCAGGGGGTATACTTAACCTGATAGATTTTCTAACAACACTTGCAAGTGTTTGAGGTACCTATTTCTCCTGTTGTTGTACATTTTTATTTTCTGGTTCCTTTGGAATTTATTTTTCAGTGATCTCATCAAGCACTGTGTATTCTTGTTTTTATTTTTCTCGTTTCTTTTCCTGCAACTGATCTTTGTACATGACCTTCTCATTGAATATGACATCTCTACTCCTAATGATTTTGTTATTTTCATAATCACATAAGTGATAACCAAAATCATTAACACCACATCCAATAAAGGTACACTTCTTGGATTTTGCCTCAAGATTTGTTCTATTTTCTTTATCAATATGGACAAATGCTTCACAATCGAAAGTTTTCAAAAAATAATAGTTTACCTTTTTCTTGTCCATTCCTCCTCTGAAATTCTACCATCCAAAGAGATTGAAGGTCCTCTTATTATTAAGTAAACAACAATATCTACAACATCTTCCCAAAACTGTAAGGGCAAACTAGCATGCAATCTCATACTCCTTGCACGCTCCATGATTGTCCTGTTCATCCTTTTTGACACACCATTTTCTTGTGGTGTTCTTGGAACTGTCTTCTCTCTACGAATCCCATGGTATGAACAATAATCATCAAACTCCTTGCTTCAATATTCACCTCCATTATCTGATCTAAGGCACTTCAACTTTTTTCCTATCTCATTCTCAACCAAAGCTTTCCATTTCTTAAAAGTATCAAAAACATCAGATTTTTGTCGAATGCAATAAACCCAAGTTTTTCTAGTTGCATCATCAATAAAAGTAATATAATAATGAGAGCCGCCAAGAGATGATACCTGAGATGGTCCCCATACATATGTATGGACAAGTTCTAACCTTTCACTCTTCTTTTCTTTTTCGACTCTGAGAAATATGACTCTCTTATGTTTTCCATAAACACAATGCTCACAGAAGTCCAAATCAGTTTGTTTAAGATCTGACAACAAATTTCTTTTGTGAAGTATCTGCATCCCCTTCTCACTCATGTGTCCAAGCCTATGATGCTACAGTGTTGTATCCACTCCTGTAGAAGCTAAAGAGATAGAAGAATCAGTATTACCGGTACATAAATACAATGTACCTACCTTCTCTCCTTTCGTTATCACCAATAATTCTTTGATGGCCTTCCATGTCTTATCTATAAATATGGATATACAACCTTGACTTGCTAACTGCCCTATTGAAATTAGATTTTTCCTTAAATCTAGAACACGTCTTACCTCTTTCAACAACCATTGGTTTCCATTGTGTTTCTTTATTTTTACCTTTCCCATTCCAACAATTTTGCATGGTTCATCGTCACCCAAATGAACCTATCCAAAATCACATTGAACATAATCTAGAAAATGTTTCCTATAGGGTGTGGCATGAAATGAATCCCCTGAATCTACTACCTAAGACTCAGAAATATTATCTATAGAAAGAATCAAAGCATCCTGTAACACATCACCTGTTACATTTGCTTCCTGATTTCTCTCCTACTGCCCATATCTTTATTTCTTTGGAGCTCTGCAGTCTTTCTTCAGATGTCCTTTATTGCCACAATTCCAACACTCTATCTTTCCAAGTCTGGATTTGGATATTCCCTTCCTAGAATTCCCATGGTTCCCGAAACCCTTTCCTCTATCCTTTTGTCTTCCCTTGTTCTCCATGTTCAATGCATTTCCTGATGTCTCACCTGTGCTTTTCCATTTCATTTCCTCACTAAGGATAACACCAACAACATCATCAAATTTTAAAGTATTTGAACCAGAGACAAAGTTACTTACAACCATGACCAAGCCGTTCCAACTTTCTGGCAATGAGCACAATATTAGAAGAGCCCTGACCTCATCATCAAAGTCCACTTTTACATAACTTAGTTGATTAGTAACCATATTAAAATCATTTAAATGATCTTCAATAGACCCACCTTTCGACATCTTCATATTAAATAATCTCTTCATTAGAAATACCTTATTGGACACTGGAGGTTTTTCATACAATTTGGCCAATGCATCCATCAAACCCTTCGTTGTCTTTTCTTTCGAAATATTGAAATCCATTGATGCTTCCAAGCTCAGCCGTATCGTTCCTAGAGCCTTTCTGTCAAGAATCTCCAATTGTTCGTCCTTCGTAGCTATCGACTTCTTTGTTATTCCGCCCAATGGTAGGAATATGTCCTTTTGATATAAATAGTCTTCCATCTACATCTTCCATAACTGGTAGTTTTGGCTGTTAAATTTCTCGACCCTAAACTTTCCATCTTCCAACATTGCTCCCACTCGAACCAAGAACCCTCTTTTCTTGCGAGTTACCTTTTTCTCTGATACCAGTTGTTAGAAAAACAGGACCATGGAGAAATAAAATAAAACAAATGTGGAAACAAAACATAGAGGATACACAATACAATAGAGACAAAGATTTACGTGGTTCACCCAGTGTGGGCTACGTCCACCAGGGAAATTGCCAAGTCCTTCCTTTATTATTATCCAGCATATGAAGGGATACAACCTACAACCTTTATTATTATCCAGCATATGAAGGGATACAACCTACAACCTTTATTATTATCCAGCATATGAAGAGATACAACCTACAACAAACCCGTTGTAACTTCCTCTTCTTTCTCTCATAGTATTCTATCTCAGAATACAATATTCACCATCAATCATAGCTGCAATACATTTCCCTCATAAAAGAAGGTTTCCTTCTAGGGAAAAAAACCCTAACATAATCTCTACCGTTAGATCTATGACCTTATAATGAATGGTCTAGATTTAAAATGAAATTACAATATACATTTACAAGTCAATTTTTCCTTCGGCGACTTCACCCCCGAACCCCCGCTGGGGGACCGCTTGCCCCCAGACCCCCCAGCCGGGGGAATAGCCCCCCCAGACCCCGTAGAGGGGGTACTCCCCCTCTGCACTCCCCCACGTTGAAGAGTGTACATACTTCTGGGGTGTAAATACTTCATGGGGTATAAACATGGTTGAAAGTAAAAGACCTCTGAATCAGGAAGATAATCAGGCTCCACAACCAACAAGTAAGACCTGAATGTAAAAGGGGAGGGAATGGAAGAATCATGTCAATGGTTGGTTAAGTTTAGAAAAATGAATAATTTGGGTGGTTTTAATAAGTTGTAATAATTTCTATAAGTATGGGATGATGGAGCCCCTAGCATTTTTAAATTTTTGTTTAATAAATAAATTGATCCCCATATCTATAATCCCTTATGTTTAAAGGAATGATGAAAAATATGTAAGGTCTGTTTACTTGACCTGTGTTGAGGAAAATATATGAAATAATCTTAATCATTTTCAGATATCTATTGGCTAAGGCAAGATAGACATGAATATAACCCTATCTTTACAACCTCAATTTTTTTTTCCTAATCCACAAGTATTAGTTACAAGGGCTTAGGCTGATTTTTTATAAATAAAAGATTGCTGAAAAATTCAACATTTTATATAATTTTCTAAATATAATAGATGAAAAATTAAATGTGGAGACAAAAGAAAAATTACCAAGTTACAATTCAACACAGATGAGAGAGAATATCAATTGCTTATTTCATTCCAAGAAATCAAAATAATCATTCTCCTTACAAAAATCCCTCAGGGAGTTTGGATCAAAGTCAAACTTAGATGTCCAAGATGAAAACCATACAAAAGGACTTCTGACAGAAAGTAAAAACTGAACTTTAAAAGCTAGATCATCTTGCCACAGATTTCTACCCACTCGACTCTGGACAATATCATTTATCAATCATGAAATTTAATTCATAAAAAGACAAGTCTACACAAACTATCAAAGGTTGATCAACACCTCTGAAAAACAAGTGTCTGAATGATGTAATTCAACCTTGAATCTTGATGTCTACAATAGGACCCTGTTGTCATAAAATGGAATTAGGCTTGCAATGAATTAAAGAATGAATGAAAACTGAACTATCTCAATGAAACTCAAGAGCAGACCTTAGTATGTGTTCTCCTTCTATTCTCCTCTTATTCCTCCTTCTCATTTTTCCTTTAAGCGATCAAAATTAGTTGAAGTAGTTAAAATACCTCTTGTAGTCAAGTTAACTAAAACTCGACTAAGTTTTAGTTTAGGAGAATAATTAATATAATAATAATAAGGGTCTTTAATAAATAATAGCTAGTAGGTGGGACCCCTTCTGACTCCCTTTAGTTTTTTAACAAAAATAAACACAACTAGTCAATCAATCAAACACATCCCTCCTTATGGCTCCCATCATCATTCTCATAATTTGAAAATTAATATAAATGATATTGTAAATCATATCCAAAAAATATAATATCCAAAATATCCAAAAATAGTGTGTTGTCCCAAAACTTCAACAGTCAAGTGTTCTCAACAATCAATAAATAAATACACTCAAAACCCATATTTTCCACTTTGGGAGGAAATTTTCCCTTTGTTGTTGTTTTCTCCCTTTGATCTCTATGAATTATACTTAGGTTGTGTGGAGCCTTTAGACCCGATCTCAATGATAACATGAGAGAAATCATCTCTCAAGTACATGCAGAATAAACCGGATTTGGTGGAATCACTTGAGGGAGAGGAGGGGGCAACAACAACTTTTCCTTTATCATGTGCATGGTGGGCTTCGGTTTTGAGTCTCTTGCTTGGGTGGGAATATTGTACAGGTGAGTGTGTAGGGGAAATTTGGACAATTGGGGGAACCAGTGGATGATGAGTAGGTAGAGACAAATTGAGTCAGTCATGATCTTGGGAGACTGCTGGATGAACAATATCTTGCAATCCATCATTTTCAGGGACTTCAGGTTGCAATGAGACATGAGGGGGAATTTGGGTACCACATACATGTTGGGGTTGGAAGGGAGGCCTTTATATCCTAGGTTGGACTACCCCTTATACAATCTAGTTGAAAAATCCATCTTGGAAGAGTTGTTTTAACTCATGGATCTGAATAAAAATGTTTCGAAAATATTCGCCTTCTAGGGCCTCTGTTCCAATTCTCTCTTCCCTTTTTATTTAGTTCATGTCTTCCTCTGATGAAGAATCTCATTCTTGTATGCAATGTTTATTAAAAACTAGCTTCTTAAACAAACCATACATCACATCTCTTTAAATATGAAAGAAAGTTTGTCTTAGCAACACATCAGACCCATGCAATCCAATCCATAAAAATTGTTTAATACTTGTCAATGAGAAGGGGATGAATAAGGGTTATGGGATATCTGAGGGGGTTGTATTGAAGGAAAAGTGATCAAATGAAAGGGATTATATCATGATTACTGGTCAACAAATCATTAAGCGATCAACTATGTTGTAATAACAAAACATATCAGTTGTAACCCATATTTGTGCCATCCTTTAATTGATATAATACAGAGTTTCCATTTAATTACAATTTAATTTTAATAACATGGAATGTGAAGTGAATATGGGAATGTGAGGGGATTTGTAATGTGCTAAAAAGTGAGAGAATGGCAGGGAAGTTATTGTATACTTTTCATAAAAAAAATTAAGTAATCAATAATCATAACTCTGTACTAAAATAAATCCAAAAAATATCAGCACCAAACCAACAATTAATGTGTATTAAATTGTTCACTGTTCCAACATTTAAATTTCCCAAAATCTCTCCATTCATAACAATCTATGAAATCATACTCATAATCAAAACAAACTTTCCATTTCAACAATCATGTTAAGAAAACACTAATCTTTTATTTCTATGCCTTCCTTTTAAAAAAATAGACAACAATATGTTCGACCTCTATCCCGTAATGCATCACTATAATAATAAACATCCAATGTCTACCAATTTACAATCGTTTCCCAATTAAAATATGCACAGGTCCCTTTTTTAAAATACGAACAAACTTCCAAAATATGCCTGATTACACACAGTCTTCATCATATCAATCAAAAAGGGGTTGCAACAAAAACACAGTTGACATAAAACCTGAGCCTAATCATTGTTGATATAACCATTGATAATTTGTATGTTGATCCAATAATATATACGAGGTTTGCATAGCCAATTACACATAGGCACCATTTTCACAATTATCCACAACCTTGATCGGGCCTAGAGAAACACACAGGTTCTTTCAATTGAAATTAATACCACACTGTAAAAACACAGTGAATGAAATCATAACGAAAAGACAGCCCTCGACTGTATATAATTTCTCATTCCCATTGTAACTATTCAACCAATTTTATCATAAAAAGATGATAAAAAGACTCGACGAAAAACCTCCATAACCATTCAACTGATAAACTCATATTTGACAACCAAGAAGATGCACGAAGGGAGAAAAGACAGTTGTATATTAAAATTGGGCTCTGTCGAAAACAAATGCAGGGAGACAATCAAGATCGCACTCATATTTTAACAATAGAACGGAGAAGTGAAGGTCTTCAAAGAATCATCAACCATAGGCACAAATAACTTTTGAAACAGACACAACAATAAGCCATAGAGTCTTCTTATTACTCCCAGTCTCGGCAACAGAACCAATAGTTAGCCACTAATGAAAGAAACGACGGGTAGGGTAAATTACAGCGTAAATAGTGCGTTTTACTCTTGCAGAGGAGAGGTGAAGTTAATTGAACAATGATAGTTATCCAAAGAACACACAACGATATAACCTATATGTCCATTTTCTTAAGAGCTAAACAACCTAACAACAATACCAATGAGGAAGCATAACGTCGAGGTATAACTTATATCACCCCACAACCATACAGTACAAATTCATGTTATGGCCACCCAAAGAGTGGATCTTGGGATACTTCGGTGAAAGGACAATAAGAATGAGCACATGACCATGAATCTAGTTTTGAAGAAATTACACAACAACTGAATGGAAATCCGAATGCGACTGGATAAGGGTTACCATCATGATTGTGAGCGAAAAACCAATGATAATACACATAACGAAACCCTCCACCATTAATACAGAGTTATATGTACCAAATTCACTTATTACCCACAGAGACCCATCACAATATTAAACCAACCGAGCAACCAGTTAATCCACAACTTAAACAAAACCCAATTCTTTTTCTTTCACTCTGAAACATGTTACAATCATCACAGATAGATAGAACACACAATTACACAGTCGAAATACTTAGGAACACACAAACCCAAGCATTATTGAGCCATTATTTGTTCATACACAGATAATACTTCATGGATGGAGAGAAAAATAACCATACATGTAACAAAACGCTTAAAAGGGCGATTTTTCCAAGCCTTCTTCTTTCCAAGAACCTAAAATGCGGAGCTTCACAACCAACAGATTGAAAATGCAACAAGGAAAAATGCTAGGGGGAAGGTCGGTAGGGGGAGTATGGAGTGATGTGCAGTAAATGCATGTCGCTTCCATCTCCTAGCCTATTCAATTCGAAGTCACCAAACCACTAAACTATGTATTCAATGTCCAAACATTTGAAATCTGCGATGATATCCCTTGTGTAATGTGCCACACACTAACATTTACACGTCAACCCTTGCCATCATTCTATGCCATAACACATATTGCAATGCTATGTGTGGCCAAAATAATTCTAATGAAAATTGCATAGCCACTAACCAACCATAGCATAATAGTTAGGACTAGCACTAACATCGCTTAACATTAACATTTGCATATAACCCTTAACATAGCTCAAACATAACTTATTTTCCTTTAAGAATTTTTTCATAGGTTTTCTTTCTTTGTTTTGATTATGTTATCACTAACATATCTCTTGTATATATGTGGCTAGGTAGTCAATCACAATGATTAGTGACATGGCTAAATCATAGCAACTGTAAATACATGCCCATCATAACAAAAATGCTTTGAATCGTAGAAGCATTCCATAAAATGCATCATCCACCTGTTACTATGTCAAAATGAAACCAAGACTGCATTGTCAACCATGTAGGACTATGTAAGAAGCATAAAAAAACAACAAAAAAATGTGTGATATGTCTATCCTTGCACCTCTAATCTGCAAGGGGGTCTCACCTACTAGTATTATATTATTAGCATAGTTAAATAATATGGCTTTAGCAATACTTTGTAGGAAGAATTCATCGTTGTGATTTTAATTGTCAACAACCTGTAGTAAATGAAATTTGGGACTAGATTTATCTAGTTAAGAAAAAGAGAAAGGGTCCTTTGGATTGTTGATAGTGCTCATAAAAGAAGTGAATGACATGAAGATATGGGAAATTTATGAGCTCATGGACGTATTAAAGAAAAGGTATATTCCTATTAACCTAAGGGTGTGCATGTGCATCTGAATGCGAAAGGAATATAGCTAGAACACATCTACAATTGTAAGCATGGGTAAAATGCTTGGTGCACAAGGATATGTTGGAATGCATATGGAAAAAATTGAACATGCATATAGGCTCATTATATTCTATAATTAGATGTAAAATGTGTTGTTGTCATAAATCATATGGTTATTGATGATATGATAATATTATCCTAGGTAAACAATTGATGATGTTGATTGAATACTATGAGGATATGACATAATGATCAATAAAATGTTGATAATACTTGTTGTCATATGGGAAAAACCAGGGTTCAATGCTCAAGAGCGCACCAAAAAAACCCTAACTACCGGCCCTTTCGGCAACACCTACAAAGTAGATGAAGTCTCACGCGAGATAGAGGCAGGGGTGGTTGCAGGACTCAAGTGTCTGCAACCTTAGCTGGGACACATATATGTGATTATCTTTCTTACAACACACTTAGCATCAGTTATTCCTTAACATTCAATCATTAATACACTTCACAGAAAGCACAGAGCATCGCAGTGAATACTTATACTAAGGTTGATTCAGTACTTAGCCCCAAAAATATAGGTTAGATTCAACAGATCAACACTAAGCATCTTATGTAACTAATCTAACATTCATTCATATACCATCAACATAGAACATAACTAGATCTACTTAATCACATCAAGCACTTAACCAAGAGAAAGATAAACACATAAGAACAAAACACATAGCACCATACACACAGGTACTATGGTTCACCCCCACCCTGGGGATACATCCACAAAGTCTTCTTTATATTATCTTGGTCAAGCCGTTACAGCACAGAGCTTCAATGATCCCTACTTTGCATAGGATAGAAGATCTGCACCGCTCGCTAGATCCTTCTTCCTTTCTCCTCAACATCCAACTATAACAATCTCCACTTAACTCTCCGATCTCATGCACAAATCTCTCTAATATACATCCGATCACACAGATCCAAATACTAGCACTAAGATTTCATTCATACACCACGCAAATGTATTACATTATTGTCTCCTCTATCTTACTGTCTATATTACCTATTTATAGATTACAAAATGGGCCTAAATGTGGGTAAACCCATGGGCCAACATCCCTTTCCTGTTACATCAACCCAAAAACCTAAAATGGATCTCAAAATAGGTCTTGCTTCCTTATTTTCTTCTTCGCGTTGCGCTCCTTCCTTGGCAAGCTGTCACAGTCCCAAAAGTGGTCAAATATGACCAAGTACTCTTCAAAACTTGGTCAAGGGCCAATAGGCCCCCAACACTCACCTGTGACTCATCCCAAGTCACTCTTCTCTGGGTAACTCTGCCTCGAAGACCTCGATATTTTCTCAAGCTAATTTGACTTGTTTCTTTACCACTACTTCTTTCTCGAAAAACTCCTGAATGAGTGCGTTACTAACTGGTCCTTCTAAGCGTTTCTTTGATGTGTTCATGACCTATTCCAGGTCTGTCCCTTGGCTCTCAATCTCTAAGAATATTTAACATGCCCGATCTATAAGGTAGCTAGAGAGGTAGTGGGGGGGGGG
>JZKD02S1601519.1:1249672-1259989 GCA_000966675.3 Picea glauca | reverse complement strand
AGATATAATTAATGTAAGAGGGATTCTTAGAAGGTTCTACTTCTAGAAGATTCCTCCTCTAGAATGTTCTTAGGAGATGATAGCACTATATAAAGGGGTTCAAGCAATGTAATGATACATGGAGAGAAATATTGTATTTGGAGCTGAAGCTCAATAGGAGAATTCCCCCTCGAAGAGGCAAGTGAACAGGAGAGGATCCCTTCCATAATAGGATCCATTGTATGGTGTTTCTCTACCTCAAGGGTTTCTATAATAAAGTTGTGGTTTTCTATATGGTTTCATATATCTTGTGTGGTGATTGTATTCAGATATCTTTGGATCTATTGTGATACTTTGTATTCAACTATTTGGTTCTTAACACGATCCTGCAAACGTTGAAGTTGTTGCATCACTTCCATGACCTTGCTCTAGATTATATGAATCTGTTGTTGTGCGATGCATTGTTCGTGGGATCGCTTCATTTTATCTATGGTTGGTATGGCCTTCAACTGCATTTGAATTCTATCTTTCTGTTCCTTTGCCTCCGAGAGCTGTGACTCCAGTTTATGTAATTATGGGTTCTCGGTCAGGCTCTCATGTATCTATGCACTTCTGGTACTTAGTTGTTTGCATTCTTCAGTGAGTTCTTTGATCCTTTCTATTGTACCACAAGAAGTTATTTCTTGTTGGTCATGCTCTTCTTGTGGGATGCTTGGGATGATTTGAAGCTCTAAGTTGATGACTCTTTGCTGCAGTTGTTGAATAACTTCAGCAAGCTTCATTACCTGATGATCTAAGGGTTCTTCGGCCTTTTTTTCTAAGCTGGTCATAGAGAGAAATGATCTGTTGACAGCTTCTTTGATCCCGATTTGATTCACAAGAAGTTTCTCCTTTTCCTTTTGGATATTTGTACATTCTTTGTCAAACTTCTCTTGGATGGCCTCCTTAACTTGCTGTGTATCTTGGCGTTGCTCTATGATTTCCTTGTTCATGTACTTTAGGGCCTAGGTGGCCTACGCTATTACTTCTTTTTCTTTTTGAAGGCGTACCTCAACTAGGTCGACAATCTTGTGAATTTGAACTGACTCGTCTCCTGCTTCGGGTGTTCCTTCCAGCATAGGCGTAGTGGAGACTATGCGGTTAGAATAGAGGGCTCGTTGTACTCCTTGGAGATTGACTTCGATTCTGTCATACATCGTCAGTTTCTTGGCCTCCTACTTTTCTATAATTTATTCTATGGCTTCATTCAAAGTTGCAAGGAGAAAGATGAAGTCATCAAGGTTGAGCGTGGTATTCATCTTGGTCACGGTCGCTTTTGCTTTCTTCTTAGAGGGAGACTTCGAAGGAGACCCTTTTCTCTTCTTTGGAACTTCGACTTCATCTCCTGGTTGTTTCTCGACTTCCTCTAAGTATTCATTGTTACCTTCTTGATCGGGTGTGACGGAACTTGTCCTTACAGAGCGACTATCCACATCCTGAACATCTTCAGTTTTCTTCATTTCCTTTGTCTTATTTGTCTTCTGTGTCTTACTGGGACTAGGTGTGTCCTGTGCAGCTTCTAGGTTGTCAATATCTAAAATGTCTGATGGATCTGCTGGAACAAGGAGGTCCACCAACCATTCCTTGGTGATTTCTTCTAAGTCTTCTTCAGTCATCTTATAATAGGACTGTAGATATTCCTGGTGTTCATCAGCATGTGGATTTAGGTAGAGAAAGTGGCAGTCCGTGCTGAAGTTTATCAAAGGTCGGAACCTTTGTAAATTGTTCATGGTTATGCGAGGTTCACCCCCTATAGGTTCTTTCAATTGGTTATAGTATCTGTGAAAAATGGCATTTGACTGCCACTGCTTGCTCATGTCCATAGAGTACCCCAAGGTAATGAACTTTGCAGCTAAGGGTTCGAATGGGGCGAGGTCTAGGAAAGTTGTGCCTTTAGGTAGCTCCCATGCAACAAAGGTGATCAATATTAGTAGCCAGCTAAAATGGAATTCATGCCCTTGGTCCTAGGCTTCTCTATAGTCAATCTCTAGCTGATTGACCAAATACTTTGCCCAATTCATCTGGAGTCCTTCTGGGCATTTTAAGGCGAGGTCCACTACGGAGCCTGATAATTGCGTAGGTCAATTCTTATGGACCAAATTCCCTACTATTAGCTGACATGCGAGGCACACTGCATCAATATCGATAGAGGTGACCTTGTAACCTCGTGCACCTTTTTTAACATTGCCATACGCCTCTTTAATCTTCTGTGAAAGAGTGCAGTCCGCAGTCTTCCCAGGGTAGTACTCATCGGGATCGGGGCCCTGCATGCTTAGCTCTGTAATCCTATTTATTAGTGTCATATCAACAGTTATGTGATGGTTCAACCACATGTATCCTCCATGGTAACTTGCTAGCAGCAATTTCACACAAGAAGTCACCTCCTGATGTCTGTCGAAGTGAGGTATTTTCATGACATTGAGCAGAGTAGACTGCGCAAGGTTCATCGTCCATTGTTGAGGGACGATCTTCGGATTGAAAATCTTCTTTCTGTGAAGTGTCCTCTAGAACCTCTTGTAACCTTACAGTATTATCCCTTTTCTTTCTTAACTTCCTAGCCTTCTTCCAGGTGAGTTTTGTCTCAGTAATGCTTTTACCATTCTGATGTTTATATTATGTGGTATTAGTTACTTCGTGCTGTGGAAAATATTTCCTAGGGTTCCTTGATAATACCTCTTCTGTATCAACAATAAGTAACTCGATCTTTTGCAGATCCTCAAGTGTTCTCTTAGATTCACCATCGAAGGTACTAATATTAAATATCTACGATCTTCTCTTTTGTCTTTCAATCAAGTGCATGATCCTTCTAGTCATAAAGTCTTTTAATTCTTGTTTCTTCTGTTCCAAAACTTTTGCTTCTTCTCTTCATCTGGCCTGTTCTTTGTCAATCCAGGGTTTCCCTATGATCATGGTAAATGGTGCATTGTATTCAACAAATTTAATGATCTCAAAGTCTTCCTCTGTCGAAGTTCCATTGATAGTCATAGGTATCTGGGTGATCCTTCTACATAGTTTTAATAGATTTCCTCTGAAGAAACTTGTTCCTCCTAGGGAAGGGGTCATGACAGGATTTCCTATAGCTTCCCAAGTTCTTTATGGCATAATGTTTACCTGTGTTTCTTCATCAAGAGTACAATCAATGTCAAAGTTCCCTATTCTTGCTTTGATTTTCTTCTTTTCTTTGAAGATCTCTGATAACCTAACATTTCGGTGGTCATTTAAGGTATCTTTCATCTATAGTAATATCTTTTCTAATTCTTTCTGGGTTTCTGCTATAATCTTGGTCTCTTGATCTCCCTCAGGGTTTTCTTGTTCCATATTCAGCTTCTCAAGCCTAGCTATCATTCTAGTGAAATCCAATACTTCATGGTCCATAGCCTTACAACAGATGCAACTGGATCTCCTACCAGTGAATTCCTTAGCAAGATGTCCCAGTCTTCTGCAACTGAAACAGAGGGTTAATCCTCGCTTTCTCTTAAATGATCCCCAACTGCTTTTGTACTATGCACCAGGATCATGGTAGCTAGCCTACAAAAAACTTTTTCTAGGATCCTGCATCCACTTGTTAGTCCATACATTCTTTCTATGCATAGGTATAACATATCTATCACTTTACTTATCAGATCTATTCATATCAAACTTTCTTTCATCTAACAATGCCCTAGTTTTCAAGCTAGAATAGAGTCTATCAAAAATACCTAGATCCATTCTTTAGAAACAAAAAAAAATTCACTTATCTTACTTCTACAGAGCACAAAGCTTCCAGATCTAAGACTTTTAACTATTCTTACCTTTATTGGGGCATAGAGTTCACAGATCTTACCTTTTTCTTGTAGATATGACCTCTTTCTTCACAGATTTGACTTATTTTCTTCAAATCTGACCTCTCTTTCTTTAGATCTAACATATTTCTCTTTAGATCTAACCTTTTTCTTGGCACAAAGCTTCATAGGTCAAACCGAACACTGTGCACTAGGGAAACATATCTACGCACATACCTTATTTCACACAAAGCTTCTTCTTCTTCAATTCTGAACAATCATAGTTCTGGTCTTGGCAACAGAACCATTTGTTGGCACAGGGGCAGACCCAAGGTTCAATGCTCAAGAGTGCGCCAACAAAACCCTAACTACCGACCCTTTCAGCAACACCTGCGTAGATGATGAAGTCTCACTCGAGGTAGAGGCAAGGGTGGTTGCAGGACTCAGGTGTTTGCAACCTTATCTGGGACACATATATGTGATTATCTTGCTTACAACACACTTAACATCAGTTATTCCTTAACATTCAATCATTAATACACTTCCCAAAAAGAACAGAGCATCGCAGTGAATACTTATACTAGGGGTGATTTAGTACTTAGCCCCAGAAATATAGGAGATTCAACAGATCAACACTAAACATATTATGTATCATATCTAACATTCATTCATATACCATCAACATGGAGCATAACTAGATCTACTCAATCACATCAAGCACTTAACCAAGAGAGAGATAAACACGTAAGAACAAAGCACATAGCACCATACACACAATTACCATGGCTCACCCCCACCCTGGGGCTACGCCCACAAAGTCTTCTTTATATTATCTTGGTCACGTAGTTATATCACAGAGCTTCACTGATCCCTACTTTTCACAGGAAACAAGATCTGTGTAGCTCGCTAGATCCTTCTTCCTTGCTCCTCAACATCCAACTATAACAATCTGCACTTAGCTCTCCAATCTCATGCACATAGCTCTCTAAGATACATCCGATAACACAGATCCAAATACTATTACTAAGATTTCATTCATACACCACACAGATGTATCACATTACTATCTCCTCTATATTACTATCTATATTGCCTATTTATAGATTACAAAATGGGCCTAAACATGGGTAAACCCACAGGACGACATCCCTTTCCCATTACATCAATCCAAAACCCTAAAATGGATCTCAAGATAGGTCTTTCTTCCTTATTTTTTGCTTCACGTTGCGCTCCTTCCTTGGCAAGCTATCGTAGTCCCAAAAGTGGTCAAATATGACCAAGTACTCTTCAAAACTTGGTCAAGGGCCAACAATACTATTGTATAAAGGTTGATTATGTTGATTTCATACTATGAGGATGTAGTATAATGATCAATAAAATGTTGATAATGCTATTGTATATAACCCTATGATGGTGATATATGATGAATAATGAAAGGATGATATAGAGTTTGGTGAATGAAGTACTAGATCATGTTCCTATGACAAATAGGTTATATTGACATCCATAGGTGGATGGTAGCCATATAGGTATGGTTGGGTAGGAAAGTGGTAGTGAGAGGGAGTCTAGAAAATAATTCCCTTGGTGGAGGCATATTTTCCAGGAATGTGATTATGGCATGCAAAGAAGATTGAATGAAATTTTTTTTCCCTTCGGTAATGCTGAAATGGCATGAATTACATTTTTGAAATTTTGGAATGCTAATATAGATCTTGGGAAAGAGTGGTTTATTTCTAGTTGTTTACATGAAAAGAGGGAAACATATCTATGAATAACCCTATGGGACTTGTCATATGAATGAATGTAATAATCCCAGGGAGGAATGGCATGGAAATTTGGAATGCTAGTTTGTGGCAATGACATGGTATAATGGTGAAAGCACCGACTTGCATGTTGAATATATGTTAAAATATTGCAACATCAAAGAATATTCTAATTATATTTGATTTATTAACTTATATATCAAATCCCCTTTTGCACATTGATCATATCGGGTCTTGTATAATATTAAATCCACTTTTGTGGATTAGTCAAACCATACTTATATGGTGGTATTTTTAAAGTTGGCACCCATTGTTTATAAAGTGGTTTTAACCACTTCTAGAATAATTTGGCCCTACTAAGTGAAGATACATAACCCTAATGCCTCCTCAAATGGTATTTATATGTGAGGATGGTGCCTCACTTATTCACACACTCACCCTCACTCATCTAGTGCGCATATATTGAAGGTTATTGAAGTTGCAGGAGGAAGGATAAGAGAGTCACATGCTAGTATTGGTTTATCTTTGGTGTTTTGGTCTTAGTATTGGTATTGTATTGGAAATCTATTATTGAGGAAGTTTTTGTTGAATTTTTTTCCCCATGAGGGTTTCCCATGATAAAATGTTGCATATCTTGTGATTGTGTTTCTCTCAATGATCTTCTTTATGATGTTGTTTTGGAAATGCATTGAATTCTCATGTAATTTGGTAATAAACTAATAATCATAGTAAAAACTCAACATGGTATCAAATATTGATTGAATAGAGCATCTTTCACAGGGTATCTAAATGTCACTATTGTTGTACAAGAAAATTAGGGATTTCTACTCAAGATGAATTTTTGACCAAAAACTATCTTGGGAAGTGTTCCCTTCCCTAGCACATCTTTTGGTAGCTTAAGAGAACTTTTTCAGTGGCCATATTCTCCAGAATGTCAAACCCTAGTTTTGAATTGTACCAGAAAACTAGGAAACTAGAACCAGTACCAAAAGTACTAGTCAAGAATTTTGCAGGTCAAGTTTCAATGAGTAAAACTTATAATTTTATAAAACAATCAGCTATATCAAACTCGCCTCAACCCAATGCATCTCCTGGTAAGCTCAGTTTCAATTTTTGAGCATTTTCATTTTCTGGTCATTTTCTTAGCTCTAGGTCAAGATGTCTGCAAGCACCAAGCTTGCTGACAAGTTAGAAGGTGTGGAATTTTTTTTTTATTGGAAATACAAAATTGGACTCATTATTGAAGAGAATGAACTTGCAAAATTAATAAAATAAAATGTACCAAAACCCGAATAAGATGCAGCCAACGAGAAGTACAAGAAGGATATGATTAAGGCTAAAATGATAATTGCAAACTCTATTAAAGACCACTTGATCCCTCAAGTGTCTTCTAATAATAGTACAAAATATATGTTTGATGACCTAACCAGAGTGTATGAAGGAAAGAACATCAAACGAAATATGAACTTGAGAACCCAACTCAAGAATACAAATATGCAAAAAGGAGAAATAGTTCAAGACTATTTCTCTAGGGTTTCTCAATTCAAGGAACAATTAAAGGAAATTGGAGACAAATCAGATGAAGAAGAAATTGTGATTAAAACTCTTAATGGTCTCACAATACCTTGCGATGCCTTCATCCAAACTATTTGTGCAATAAAAGAGAAACTCCAATTTGATAGTTTATGGGAAGATTGTGTTTAAGAAGAAGCAAGAGTGGCCAATCGAGAAGCCATCGTGTTAAGATATGAATATCAAGCCCTAGTTTCTCATGCTAAAGGTGGAAAGGGAAAGTATCATTTTAAAAAGGATACCAACTTCCATAAATAATCTCACTCTCCAAAAAGATTCCAGAAATAACATAAGGTTCAAAGAAAGGGAAAAGATTTATCCTCCTATCAATACTATCATTGTGATAAGATGGGACACATTGCTAAGAATTTTCTTGCCATAAGGGAAGAATACAAGAGGAGAAATAACAAAATACATCATGCCCATCCATTTGAAGATGATGAGCCACCCAAGAAGTTAACTAAAGAAGAGATTGAAAAAAAAAAAAAAGACTTCTCTCTAAGGATCTGTGACACCTAGAGAGGATACCTGGATCATATATAGTGATGCCTCTAAGCAGATGACAGGTCAAAAATACATTCTCTCTAGACTTATAGAAAAGGACTTCCCCCATAAATTTTCATTTGGAGATCATTATCAGTACCCTATCAAAGTAATGGGAGAATCCACGTACAAATTTGATTCATGAACTCCAATGAGAATGAAGGATGTACCCTAAGTACCAAGTTTGAAAAAAACTTAGTTTCTATTTCAACCCTAGATAAGAAAGGTTTCATGTGATATCCTTGAATTATTCAAAAATAAATTATTTTAAAGTTGATTCTAAAATTAAATTTCCATTTTTGGAAATTCAAAATTTAGCTTTTTGAAGTATGTAATTATTATTTTATGACTCTTGGACAAAAGTTTGACTTTCCAACTATCCTCTTTTGATGGACACATGTATGAGAGATTTTTTTTTAATATATTTAATGTTGGAGAACAAATGTAACAAACGGGTTAAAAATAGCTGACTATGACTGCATGAGTGGGGAACAGGTTTGAGTTAACTCAAAGCTCATTTTTACAAGTGTCAGAAGTTGAGTTCTGTCAGTAGCAACCCCTAGAAATCATGGATTTGTAAAGATGTGAATTTCCAAAGAAGGGAAAAGAATGGAAATGCCTAGGCATGAGATAAAAAAAACATATGTGGGAGGTAGGACGATGCTGAGTATGTTGGGGAAGGAAATTATTTTGTTGTTATGAGCACATCTAGTGTGAGGAAAACAATTTTATGAACTATTCAGTTAGACAGTGGATAAAGAGTGATTCTCAATTTTCCCTTATGGAGTCATGGTTAGGCTAGGGGGTGATCAAGACAAGTAAATGTGGTTGTTCTGTATCTATGATTGGGTGGAACGTGGTTGTTCCATTTTTTTCCTAACATCATTATTCAAATATCTATTTTAACTATTCCTTTCATTTTTTTGAAGTGTTACAATGAAATATATTATATATGTAGGTAATTATATATATGGGTGTTCCTCATGGCCATAATAGATTTGTTAAATTTCCTACGGTTTAAAATACATGTTAATGTTTCTGGTGGAATTTGATTTGTAATAATTATAGTATCTATATGTAAGCTACATAATGGATATACATAGGAAAATGTGTAGGTAATAAAACTATGTAGTCACTGCAAGGAGATTTCACACATGAAAACTAACTTCTACAGAAACGAAAACAAGTGAACCAAAGGAATGAGATTGTATTAGGAAAATAATAAGTAAACTGATTGATTTTACTTCTGCCTATATTTATATATCAAACCAGAGTAGGGAAGAAAACTCTACGATCATACTTGAGTATAAAAATAGATGAATACAAAGTCTTATATATACTTAAATATATATTAAATAAATGACTATCTGATACAATATATCTCAGATATTATCATGAAAAAAAAATTATCCGACGTGAAAGGTCATTGAAGTATAAAGGGACTTGTAGTTTTCCTTATAAATAAATATTTAATACAATTGGGGTTTTACATTCCCATTAATATCTGATAACCGTTCCTTTAAAATAGAATTTAAAGAATCTACATCAGCCATCTATGACAGAATAAGAAAGCACAAATCTTTCGTGGTTCTCAGGAAGGAAATCTCAACAAGAGATCATTCTTTAGTGGAACCCGAATTACCTTTCCAACAAGGGCGTTCTCCCTTCACGAAATCACAACATTCGAACTTAACCTGCAAAAAGAGAAATCGGTATAGGAATACTATACCATCTTAATATAATCGAAGGAATAAGATAAAACAAGATGAGAATAGGGCATGCAATTATCTCGGGACTAGCCATTCCTTTGATCCTTGTGAAGTGAAGTCCAGAACTTGGGAGGAGGAGTGGGCACAGAGTAGGATGGTGGGTTCCCTCGCAAGAAAATGGACCCATCATCAAAACGCATATCCATAAAGATAAACCAAATAAAAATTATAGAGAGTAATGGCAACGATTAGTTACACTGAATCCCCATACGGAGATAAAAACATTCCAGAGAGTAATGGCAAACATTAGTTAGAGCGAAGCCCCATATGAAGATAAAAAAATTACGGTGAGTAAATTGCTAAGATTGGTTACAGTGAAGCAATTACCAGTGCTATTATAGAGATAAAAATTACATAGAGTAATTCGAAGAACAATTACATAGGAGTATTTACCAATGCTAATATAGAGACTAATTACCAAAATAAGCACAAAGAGTGGTTATAGAAAACAATCACAAAAAACCAATTATAAAGTCTAATCACAGAGACAAGAACAAACCATGGCAGGAGATAGACCTACAACATTCCTCATCGAACTCAGGAAGACCTCTTAGATAGTGAAATAAAAATACCATTGAGTAACTACAGACAATAGCGATAACATTCAAACAAAAACATTGTATCAACATTGCATCACACATAGTAGACTGGTATCGAATATAAAGAAGCTACGCAAAACCGCCAAGGACTATTTCATTATAGTAAACACAAAATGTGTTGAGGGTGATGTTCAAGAGAGAGAAACCATAAAAATATATATATATATATATATATATATAGCCAATGCACAGGCGAAATTAAAACTCTGTCCAGCAATATTTAAAATGCCCAACAATAGTTAAAACACCCAGCAATCATTAACACGCCCAGCTATAATTAAAAACGCCCAAC
>JZKD02S1601519.1:1239618-1249622 GCA_000966675.3 Picea glauca | reverse complement strand
ATATATATATATATATATATATATATCTAACGGGTAAGTATAATGGTTAATCCTTGGGTTGTGGCTTAAATTGGCTTGACGGTTCGACATCATGAAGGAACATGATGTATGAAAAACAAAAATCAAGAGTAGAGGACCAAGTCTCTTTCCCATATTCAGAACCTCCCAATCAATATCTCACAAAGTCGTTAGTACCCTCGTTAAAACTCTAGCTGAGAGAAGAAAAAACCTAAAGTATTTAGTCATGTACAAACAACAGTGACGCTTTGGCCACGGGTTTCAAATTTGGAAGAACTAGAAATACACAAGACCAACAGGTAGTATCGGAGTCTCTTCCAAATCCAAACTCTTCCAGGTAAATATTTATAGAGAAATAAAATGTAGTATCGGAGTCTCTTCCAAATCCAAACTCTTACAGGTAGAAAACCTTACCGGTTACGAAGCATTCGACTTCCATAGGCATACTATTGTCTCCTTTTTCTTACTCCCAAGCAGACTCTACAAAGTAACTAGGTCATAGAGAGTCGTGCCATGGAGGGAAGCATAACAAAACAAGGTAAGAGGCTAAAGGTGTTGAACGTAATGGTGCATCGAAACCTTCATTCAGAGTCTAAGGGTGACAGACTATGCCCCTCCTCGATTGCCATGTGAAACTAGTGAAGTGGAGGGCCTATATTGGGTAACTTCCTGGAGCGTCAGAACCCAAAGTACTTGGGTAGGTAATTATTTTAATGGTATGTCATACCTTTCAATGCGAGAAAGAACCAGTGTCAGGTCATAAATTCCAAAGTGAAATTCTGACTTGTCACCCACTATTGTCATAACGAACCATCGTATCAATTAACTTGCTGGTTAGCGGGACTAAGGTCTAGCTAGGATGGGTATCATATATGTCGGGAAATCATAGTAACTAAGTCTAACTACTTCTATTGAGTGGTCCCATGATTCGTGCCCTAAAAAAAACCTTATTTATCTCTAGTCTTTACATGGACAGGTTTAGACTTGTATAAATTCCATGGGAGGAACATGTTCTATACTTATATGATCAGTATGACACCATTCATTTTGATGGATAGTTTATTTTTCTCCTAGCTTAGAAATAAATTTCAATATGGGTCAATCCTTATACACCATAACATAAAATGATTTGGTACATGCACTATGGAATATCTTAAATGTTATAGGTTTTGATTGGGGTTTTCTCATAGTTTTAGGAATAGAACTATTATGGAGAAAATCATCATGTTACCACAGGAATAAGGTAAGAATGTTATGAAAGGGTGCATTATAGTGCGAGTAGTAAATTCTTCTCTTTGGTTAATAGTTTAAATAAAAAATTTAAGTTGAAACAAAGAGTTGTGTCAAGTAATAAATGATTGAAAACAGTCAAGGAGTGAATGATTGAAAACATTGGATAGACTTATAACGAAGATGAGAACAAGACTCATACTTGTTTCCCCTTTATAAATACAAAATTGTAGATATTTTTGGGGTACATTACATATGGTATCAAATCCATTGGTTACATCACTTAGGCCTAAGGGCAACACCAGAAATTTATTTTTTCTAAAGTAAAAATCTAAAAAGTAATATTTACTGTTACAAATAGAATTCTTTTTTTCTTTTGTAAAAATGTCAGTGCAGAATGGAGAAGGAGACAGACTCGATAGAAACCACAATCAAGATCTCCCTAGATATCTATAACATCACAGTGAGGGAAGTTCAGCTACCCAATTATTCTAAACGATGAGGAATCTTATTATGGAATTGCAGGTGTTTAAAGTTGATAATGAAAAGTTAAATAAAGATCAAGAAGATCAGTTGTAAATAAATGAAATGTTGTTATGCACTATAGAAACAAAGAAGAGTCCAAGAAATAATGAGATAGAAGAGGATTTTAGTAAAAATTCCTCAAATAATTCTAATGTAAAACCCTCGGTTTTAATCCCCCATATTAAATAATGTATTGTTACATTGTTCAGAGGTTAGAGTGCCCAAACAATTATTAAAAGACCAATGTGTCTAAGAAATGTAATTTTTTGATCATTATTAATAATAAATACATCGTTGTTTGCTAGATGGACAAGGACTAGAGATATAGAGGGCTATGATTCCATGAGAGAGGGGCTTGAGGGGCTAAGTGCCTATTTATTTTATATTACCCATTTTGTGTGGAATGGGGGGGAAATCAATTATGTGAGATCTTAGGGGAAGACCAAGAAGTTCTTCATCCAAACGAATTACAAAAACTCATCCCTGGTCTGTGGGAGGGGTTGGTTGGTTGGTTGGTTTATTCTCCCATCTAAAAATACTCTCACTCACATTCCCCATTCTGGAGTTGTTGTTGGTCACCTCACACATTCATTCACATGTTATTTTCACCATTCATCCTCTCTCGTGGATTTTTCACTCCTTCCATCCCTTCATTGACTCATATTTCCTCACTTTGGTGTCCTGCCTTGAGAAACGAAGAAAAATTGCTAAAGAGAAGCCACAGTTTTGTGGGCTGTAGAGATTGTTGGTGTAGTCCAACAATGATCTGAGGCCTGCATGTCTGAATGCTTCGCATATGACCAGTTTGGATCACAGGTGTGAGTCCTAAGAGTCCCAACATGGATATTCTGGACCAACTACACTGGAGCCTTGAATGGAGAGGGACTTTTTAGGGACAGCATGGAAGATAAGGGTGGATGTCTATTCTCTTGGGTGGTGCAGGCTGGGTAGAAGAGAGTTGGTTACTTGGATTGTTGTAAGTGTTGGAGAATCTTGTGAGAGCTTGAGTGCTGACTGGTTTGGGAAGCCAAGTAACACTTTGGAACTATCCTTGTGGATTCACATCCCTGGCTTGGGGGTGACATTGTTGTTGAGACTTGGAACATCAGTTTCTATGATTGGGTGGAATGTCCTTGGTCTGTAGCCAATTAGTGTCTTCTTTTATAAAATATAATTTCTCTTTGTTATGGTTTCCTTTGCTTATGTGTTTATTTTTGTTGCGTATCAATTATTATACCTGATATTGTACCTATAATATACATGCTTGGTAGTTAACATTGTACATGGTATATAGTGCATGTATTTTATGTTTTGGTATGAATATTTATCATTGCATGTGTTTATTTCATGCTTCTTTATTAATTAAGTGTTATCAGAGTTTCGAAAGAATCCAAGAGATGCGTTGTTGGTGTGGCATGCCTTCCAGTGGGAGGTTGGGTATGTAACATTTTGGTAGCAGAGAAGAAAGGTAGTGGCATTTCTCGACCCACGGGTGGTTGGGGACATTAAAAATTGGTATCATAGGTCATGGTTCCAATAGTAAGCCTGGATGGGCCGTGTAAACCGATATTGGAGAAAAAATTTCACAGAAAAGTTGATTTGTAGAGTGACAGAAGGAACTGAGAGCACACCTTAATAGTGCTTGAAAACTCAGGAGGTGTAGAGGTTCAAGAAGCTGTGATGGGTTTAGGATCTATTCGGGAAGGATATGAATCCCTCACAACCTTCATATTGGGGAAAATAGCATGAAGGTTAAACCCTCAAGTCTTTCAGACTTCGTTGCATCGACACTTTCAAGTTCCTTGTCATAAAAGAAGCCCGAAACCCCGAAGCTATGAAGTCCCATAGTGAATATACACCATAGATCATGGGGAGGAGTACCTAACCCTTGGATTTGGAAAAGGAAAGGTTTGGGCCGTTGGATCAAGAAAAAATTAAAAGGCAAAGGAAAGTGGAGAAGATCATACTCCATTCCTTCGATCTGTGTATGAGAAAGTGTGAGTCATCGATCTCACAACACTTCAGATATTCCACAATTCGGGAGAAGAGATCCCTTAATATGCCAAGAATAAAGTCTCCTGAAGTCTCTAACTCTAGAATAAATATGGACCCTTCATATTCAAGTACACATGTTCAAATATTAGCAAGGGTCATAAATTCGACATTCGACAGTCCACGGGTATGATGGCGCTCAGTAGTAGAAACCTCCAAAGTCCCTAACCCTCAGAGTAAATCTAGATCATTCTTGTTTGAGGACGCATGGCTGCATATCAACCGAATCAGGAGTTTGATGTTTGAGGGATTTGTGGTGTAGTGGGGAGAAGTCTCACGAAGTTCTGAAGTCCCAAATTCATGAGGCACTAGGGTGACGTGGCCTACTAACGTCACCTAGGGTGACATGGACACACTTGGAGCTTTCCACGTGTCACTATGTTTTCCAAAGACCATTCATGTTGGTTATTAAATCACACATGTCACCCATCAGATAGGGCCACGTGTCCATACCTTATTCTCTCCCACATGGCAGAAAATCCCATAGTCCATAGACTTGGCACTCCAGAGGATTCAAGGCATAAGAAGTGGGGGTCGAGGAATCTGGAAGGCCCGAAAGCCAGAGTCCATATCAACCCTTGATTACAGTAGAAACGTGGTGAAAGATCCCAAGGTATAGAGACTTGGTACTCCAAATATTTTGAGTGGAGTTTACTTGGGTCAAGAACTCTTGAAGGCTGGAGTTAATGTCCATTGTTGATTGAGAGGTGATACGTGGAGGAAGGAGAGGAACTTCGGTACATAAACACTCTAGGAGATATGTGGAAAGGTGCTTGGGAAAGCCATGAAGCTGGAGCTGCGAAGGAATCCTAGCCATTGATTGAGACAAGATACGTCGCAACAGATCCTGCATTACAGAGACTTGGCACTCTGGAAGAGTTGAGGGTATAGACAGTCCAGAATTCCTGAATCCCGAAGTCCCGGAATTCCTGTTGACCATCGATATCAACCCTAGATCAATATCAACCACACAATCTCCAATGTAGTGTTTCTAACCCACAAAAGCGTCAAGAAGGATTTGGCCCACGGTTTCAAGTCGTCGTCACTTGGGAAAGTGGTTTGAATGAAGCACATGTGCATAATTGAATTTTGTATCAACCTAGGGATAATATGGAAGTGTTATTCATATAAATTCTTCATGAGTTGAAAGGTTCTGTAGAATTATTGAAAATTTTGTTATGAGATGCTTAATTCTGACAAAATGGTCACTTGCACATTTTGTAGAATTAAGGGATTTACACACATCAACTCAAAATGTGTATTGAAGGAATGGAATAAGGAGAGCGAGCCTCCAGCCATGATAAAGAGGCCGAAGGCCATAATACCATAATTGGCAATGCAGAGATAGAATACAATGAATTCAAGGGCCGAGGGGAGCAAGAAACATTTCTATAAATTGTGAAGAGCCTAAAAATAGAAGTGCAGAGCTACAAGGAAAATAACTAGATACTAATGAGGGAGCGAATTCAGAGAAATTCTCGAGTGCTACAAATCTTAAATTAGTTGAAACTTCAAGCCAGGAATGGCTCAAATCATGAGGAAGAAGGCAGGTTTCATGAAAGAAGAGATGATTGTGGAAGATCTGGATATTCCAGAAGTGCTAGCAGAGCTGAGAGACAACACTCACCTCCTTACTCAACATAATTTTTTTATGCATCTGATTATTCCTTAAGCGCTCCAAAGGTGTCTCCTGTTAGGAACCAAAGAATAAGACATGAGGTGGAAAATTTGCAAGGAGATTTGAGGAGGCTCAAGCCACCATCCTTTTATTGTGAAAGAGAAAGGGAAGATGATGCTAAAGCATGGTTGCTTATGCTCAGGAGATATTTCCAATTGCACAACTATTCATCAAATCTAAAAGCTAGAATTGTCACCTACCACTTACATGGGAAAGCTGCAATGTGGTGGGATCAACTCAAGCAAGTTGAACATATTAATGAGAATAGGATTACTTAGAAGTAGTTCAATAATTATTTTCAGAAGGAGTACCTCTTAGAGAATTTTTATGACAAGAAAATGCAAGAGTTCTTTGAACTCAGGCTATGAAGCATGACTATGGAAGAATATGAGAAGAAGTTATTGGGGTTGTTAAAATATGTTGGTTTTATAAATGATGAAAATGTAAAGATACAAAGGTTTTTGAGTGGACTACCAACATTTTATAAAGAAAATATTCGGTATGATGAGCCCAAGACCTTGACCGAGGCCATCAGGAAGGATAAATACATGTATGAGAAAGGCTAGGGTAGAGTGTCCATGCAGAAATATTGGAAGGACAAGAAGAAGGAGAAGTATGATCATAGGAGGAAGGGATTCAAACCTCCTTTCAATAGAAATGAGATTAATAAAAATCATCAAGATCAGTATGCTAAGGATGATTCCAAGAAAGAAGACTCGTTGGGAAAAAGGGGAAGACCATCAATCTAGTTTTAGGGATGCAAAGAATATCACTTGTACAAGGATTTCCCACACAGAAAGGATAGGGTGAATACTGTGCACAACATCCAAGAGGCTACAACAGTCGAAGACATGGGAAGGATTTATGTAGCCTTAGATGATCGACAAGTAGAATACCAATCCAACATGATCGAGGTGGAAGGTAATATCATAAATGAGTTTGTTTCTATTTTAATTGATTCATGAGAAATTCATTGTTACATTGATCCTAAGATAGTGGATAGATTACTTTTAGAGAAAATTAAGCTTGGGAAATCAAGTTTGGTTCAACTAGCCACTGGAACCAATAGGAGAATCCATGATATGGTCAAAAGTTGTTCCATAAGTATTAATGGTGTGAATACTAGTGTTGATCCAAATATCATACCATTGGGGTCTTATGATATTATAATTCGAATGGATTGGTTGCATAAGCATCATGTTGTCTTAGATTGTCATATAAAGCCATTTACATGTCTTGATGGAGATGGAAAACAGAGGACCATGAAAGGTGTACCAAAACCCATATCTATAAGGGATATTTCAACCTTACGACTAAAGAGATGTTTCAGAAAAGGGTGTCAATTGTATACAACTCATGTGGAGGAGAGAAAAAAGACAAAGGGGCAAAGCCTTAAATATTTCTCGGTACTACAAGAATTTGAAGATGTATTCCAATAAATATTAGGGTTTCCACCAAAAAGGGAAATAGATTTCTCTATTGATCTAGTTCCAGGAGTTTTCGTTGTGTAAAAAAAACTTACAGAATGAGCACACAAGAGTTAAAAGAATTAAAAATGTAGTTGGAGGAATTTTTGAAGAAAGGGTACATACGCCCAAGCGTTTCACCTTCGGGAGCACCAATACTCTTTTTCAAAAAGAAAGATGGAACCTTGAGGCTGTGTATTGACTTACGAGAGCTGAATAAGTCTACCATAAAGAACAAGTATCCTCTACCCATAATTGTTGACCTCTTTGATTAGCTAAGAGGAGCAAAGATATTCTCAAAGATAGACTTGATATCAGGATACCATTAGGTAAGAATCAAGGAAGAAGACATCCATAAGACAACCTTTAGAACTAGGTATGGGAACTATGAATTTGTTTTGGTGCCATTTGGATTGTCCACTGCACCAAATTTCTTTATGTTCTTAATGAATGGCATATTCAGAAATTACTTAGATAAGTTTGTCACAGTATTCCTGGATGACATACTTGTCTATTCTAATTAAGAGGAAGAGCATAAACATCACCTAAGACTGGTACTACAAGCGCTGAGAGAACATAAGTTGTATGCCAAGATAAGTAAGTGTTCTTTTTATCAAGAACAAATCCATTACTTGGGGCACATTATTTCAGAACATGGTATAGCAGTAGAACCTGAGAATATTGAAGCCATTAGAGGATGGCCAATGCCCAGGAATGTTTTAGAATTCAGATATGTTATTGGGTTATCTAGTTACTACATAATATTTATAGAAGGGTTCTCTAATATTGCTCATCCCATCACTTATTTTCAAAAGAAGGGAATTAAATTTTAATGCACAACAAAATTTGAAGACAATTTTAATTCGCTAAAGGAATTAATTACTAGTGCACCTATTTTGAAGATTGCTAATCCAAATGAGAATTTTGTGGTATGCACAGATGCATGCAAGGAAGGACTTGGTGGAGTCCTCACTCAAAATGGACATGTCATTTGTTATGATTCCAAAAATATTAAGGATCATGAGAGGAAATATGCCACAGATGACTTGGATCTTGTTAAGCCCTAAATAGTGGCTCATTACCCCTTAATTAGGGCATATTATATTAGTAATTTTATTTTATTTATGTCGGCTTTAGTCCATTAGTTGTAATTATACCTCCTAGTCTCCTATATATACCAAGGAGACATTTTCATTTTGAATCATCTTGTAATTGTACATTTAAGTGGGCATAAGGAGGTTTCCCCCTCGAAGAGGCTTATTATCAGATTGTATATCTTTTTCAAGGCGTTGAGTACTTATTTTGAGGTTTTTCTATGCTATATTGATATTTGGTTCTTAACATATGGTATCAGAGCTCAAGGTCTTGGGGTTTCACTTCTACATCTGAGACACCTTGTAATTGTCGCTATAACTTTCTTTATACAATGTTTAAGAAGGAACGTATTGGAGGATATTTAGCAGACATATCAAGGTATTTTGGGTTAAAATTTCATCTCCCAAGGCCTTATAATTTCGTAGATATAGCCTGTGCAAGATAGGGTTTTGGAATCATCCTAAACTGAGTCCTTACAAAATTTTCGCTATAAAACATTATCTGTAATGGTTCAGACCCTAAAATCCAAATTCTATTCATAGAAATTAGTAAGGTATTTGTCGTAAAAATTTCAGCTTCTGGGTCATCTTAAATTTGTAGATACACCCTGTGGAAGATAGGGTATCTAACTAGCCCTATTGACTAGTCTCAAGAAGGTGTTCTAGGTAAAACAATCATAACTTCTTCCTAGTGTATCCAAATTGAGTGAGACTAGTTTCATTGGATAGTGGACAGTCTTTAGTATTTCTGGTACGAGTTTCAAAATTGTATGTCATTTATTTTGTGTGGGGCATGCAATACAAGTGAGATCTCCTTGAAAGGGAAAAAATCAGCAAGTTGTGGGGAAGTTACCGTAAATTCCACTAGGCACATCCAATTTGGATTAGACATGTGGCATTGCAGAGAAGAAATATTAGAGAACTACAAAAAATGAAATTTCATACCCAGAAGGGCCAAAACTTTGGATATACAGTAGAAGAAATATTGTCTAGCATAACCACCTCAAAATCAAGGTTCAAAAGTGATACTTGGCCAACATGCCACCCAAAAATGGAACTTCTACACCAAATAAGCCTCCAAAAAATCCTAATTGGACTCTTGATGAAGGTGAAGAATTGCGTAGGGGCATAAATGATTTACAAAAGAAGACAGTAACAAAAGATAAACTACAAGAGATGGAAGCTAAGTTGGAGGCAATAAATACTAAGATGGATGGTTTAAGAGACGATATCATGGAAGGATTGAAAAAAATTGTAATAGAGAGGACACATGAAAATGAAAATGTATCCCATGAAATTCACGATGAGGACACAAGGAAGGTGAATCAAGAATGGAGAAACTCTAACTTTGGGTTGAAGACCAACCACATTCCTAAGATCTATATGAGGAAGTTTGATGGAAAGGACCCTATCACATGGATACTTCAGATGGAGAAATTCTTTGATCTACATAATGTTCCACATACACAAAAGGTACAAATTGCTTCTTTATATTTAGAACCCAATCAATTTGTATGGTGTATACGGATTTTTTCTCTTAAATCACTCGTCACTTGGACAATTTTCATGGAAGAAATGATAGCACACTATGAGGATACAAGGAACAATACCTTCTTTAGCCAATTGATAAATCTAAAGAAAAAGGGTTCAGTTACAGAGCACATTGAGAACTTCCAACGATTGAATATACAAGTAACATATATTCCATATGAGCACTTGATTGATGTATTCATAGGAAATTTAAGAGAAAACATTCAACATGAGGTTCACCTTTGGGAACCCAAATCATTGGAGAATGCATTTAGGGTGGTGAGAAATGTTGAAATTAAAAATATGGCTATGGCTACTAGAAGGACCAATCCTAACATCTATAGAGAGAAAAATGCTCCTTCTTCTAAAACACCTCAACCTACAAGATTGACACCTCAACAATTGGAGGAA
>JZKD02S1601519.1:1206089-1239568 GCA_000966675.3 Picea glauca | reverse complement strand
AATTTTGTCTGAAGAGTTGACTCCCACGATATCGTGTAATGCATTGGCTAGAATTAGCACTCCTCAAACCCTCAAGATCGAAGGATATATCAAAAAGAAAAAGGTAATAGTCCTACTTGATTCTGGCAGTACTCATAATTTCATTAACTATAAATTAGATAAAGATCTCAATTTCTTTGTATATCCAGCACTAGAGTTTCAAGTAATGATTGCAGATGGAGGAACTATCAATTGCTCAGGAAAATGCAATAAGATCAATCTTAATATGGCGGAATATGCAATGAATAGTCAAATGATTTCTATACCCATGGGTGGTGTTGATGTTGTACTAGAAATCCAATGGTTACAATCATTAGGAACATTGGCTTTTAATTTTCAAGAAATTTTCATGAAATTTTCATTGGAAGGAAAATAAATTGAGCTAAGAGGTATCACAAGGAAACCTGGTAAGGTGATAAGCTCTAATGGCATGAAAAAATTATTGAAAAAGGGGAATCAAGGTGTTATTGCACAACTATGCTCACTAGATGTTCAAACGTCTAAGCCATCTATTCCTCTAGATATCCAAGGGATCATTGATAAGCATTCCAAAGTATTTGAAGATATTCCCAAAGGACTTCCACCCACTCAAAATCATGATCATGATATTCACCTAATTCCCGGCACTGTTCCTCCTAACATCAGGCCATACAGATACCCTTATGCCCAGAAGAGTGAAATTGAGTGCATGTTTGAATAAATGTTAGAGGTTGGCATTATTAGACCTAGCCAAAGTTCTTACTCTGCACCGGTGGTAATGGTATTCAAGAAAGATGGCTCATGGCATATGTGTCCATATTATAGAGAGATCAACAAGATCACTATTAAATATAAGTTTCCCATTCCTGTCATTGATGAATTGTTAGACATGAACTACATGGAGAAATCTATTTCACAGAGTTGGATCTTCATTCATGGTATCATAAGATTAGAATGAAGGAAGAAAATATCCCAAAAACAACATTCCAAAATCATGAAGGCCATTATGAATTTTTGGTCATGCCTTTTGGCCTTAAAAAGGCACCTTCCACATTCCAAGGGTTGATGAATTCCATTTTCAATCCCTTCCTTCGAAAATTTGTGTTAGTATTTTTTGATGATATACTAATATATAGCAAGTCTTGGAAGGATCATGTGTGACATGTTGACAAGGTGCTACAACTACTAAAGGAGAAACAACTATATGCCAAACCATCCAAATGTTTCTTTGGAGTGAAGGATGTAGAGTATTTGGGTCATATTGTATCTCATGAAGGTGTCAAGGTATACCCTAACAAGATTAAGGCCATGATGGACTGGCGGATTCCAAAAACATTGAAGAATCTTAGAGGATTTATGGGTTTGACAGGTTACTACCGCAAGTTTGTTCGACACTATGGAAGAATAGTAGCACCTTTAACAACACTAACTAAGAAGGATGCATTTTCATGGTCTCCAGAGGCAACTAAATATTTTGAACAACTTAAAGAGGTGATCTACAAAGCTCCTGTCTTGACCACTCTAGACTTCACAAAAACCTTTATTTTGGAATGTGATGCCTTGAGAAATGGAATTGGTGTTTTCCTAATGAAATAAGGAAGGCCCCTGGATTTTGAAAGTCGACCACTCAAGGGAAAGGACTTACACAAACCCATTTATGAGAAGGAAATGATGGAAATACTACATGCATTGAAGAAATGGCATCCTTACCTAATAGGTAGGCACTTCAAGGTCAAAATAGATCATGATAGTCCTAAATACTTGTTGGAACAAATACTATCTTTAGAAGAACAAAAAGAATGGGTAACCAAGATATTGGGTTATGATTTTGAAATTGTCTATAAGAAAGGGAAGCAAAATATTGTGGCAGATGCACTCTCAAGGAAGGATGAAGATGTTGAGGCCTTTCTCTATGCTATCTCAATCATCCAACCCAATTGGATAATAGAAGCAAGGGATGAATGGAAGAATGAAGAAAAAGTGTGGACTCTCATTCAAAGGTTGCAGCAGGATTCCAGTGCATCAGATACACTTACATAGAAAAATGATCCACTATGGTACAAAGATCACTTATATTTAGGTAAGAAATCCCAACTCAAACAAAAGGTACGATTGGAATTCCACACCTCTCCAATAGGAGTGCACTCAGGATTTTTAAAAACCTAGCATAGGGTCAAGATGGAATTTTTTTGGGATGGCTTTAAAAATGAGGTTCAAAGGTTTGAGGTGGGATGTTTTGTTTGCCAACAAAATAAGGTGGAAATAATTAAGAACCCAGGTCTTTTACAACCATTAGCCATCCCAAGTCAGCGTTGGGAGGAGGTTTCCATGGATTTTATCACAGGGTTACCAAAGTCTAAAGGAAAGAGTGTCATCATGGTGATTCTTGATAGACTGACCAAGTACACACACTTTTGTGCACTCTCTCATCCCTTCAAATCTAGTACATTTGCCACTGCATTCATGGAGATAGTTCAAAATCTACATGGAAACCCAAAGATTATTGTATGTGACAGAGATCCCATCTTCACTGGACATTTTTAGACAAAATTATTTTCTTGTTTGGGTACTCAATTGGCTCATAGCTCATCCTATCATCCTCAATCTGATGGACAAGCTAAGATAGTGAAAAAATTTCTGGAAGGCTACCTTTTTTTCTTCGTCTCTGATAAAAAAACACAATGGTTCAAATGGTTACCCTTGGTAGAATGGTGGTATAACAATTCATTTCATACTACAACAAAAATGACACCATTTATGGCACTCTATGGATACCACCCTCCTTCCATCACTTCTTCTCTAAAAGAAAAATCTAAGGTTCAAGCAGTGCAAGATCACATCGAGCATCAACAACAAGTTCTCAAAATATTAAAGGACAACCTGACCATGGAACAAAATTGTATGAAACAACAAGCAGATCAACATCGTAGTGAAATAAGTTTTGAAGTAGGGGATTGGGTGTTTTTAAAACTACAACTATACAAACATATGTCCCTCAAGCAAGGCAAGAAGGATAATAAATTATCACCAAAGTACTATGGCCCTTATAAGGTGTTGCAAAAGATTGGTACTTTGGCATACAAATTGGAGTTGCCTGCATCTTCATGAGTACACCCAGTTTTCCATGTTTCATGCTTAAGGAAGGTTATAGGTGACAAGATCCCAGTTCAAACTATATTGATAGAACTTGGCGAGGAAGGAAAAATAATATTGGATCCTGAAGCCATCACTGACACAAGAATTTTCCAACTGAGGAATAGGTCCATTTCAGAGTATCTCATTAAATGGAGGGAACTATCGGCTAAAGATTCCACTTGGGAAGATGAGTCTTTTATACAGAAGCATCCAAAGTTACTCAAGCATTGCGGTCAACACTTGTCTCAAGGGGAGGGGCTTGTTAAACCCTAAATAATGGCTCATTGCCACTTAATTATGGCATATTATATTATTAATGTTATTTTATTTATGTTGGCTTTAGTCCATTAGTTGTAATTATACCTCCTAGTCTCCTATATATACCAAGGAGACATTTTCATTTTGAATCATCTTGTAACTGTACATTTAAGTGGGCATAAGGAGCTTTCCCCCTTGAAGAGGCTTATTATCTAATTTTCTGTCTTTTTCAAGGCGTTGAGTACTTATTCTAAGGTTTTTCTATGCTATATTGATATTTGGTTCTTAATAGAGCTTGCTTCCATTGTTCGCGCGTTGAGGATGTGGAGGCATTATCTCATGGGAAAGAGATTTGAATTAAGAACATACCACAGTGGTCTGAAGTATCTTTTTGATCATCCAACTTGGAATGTCAGGCAAACAATATGGCTTGAATTTTTAAGTGAATATGACTTTGATATCAAGCATATAAAGGAAAAGAAAATAAAGTTGTCGATGGACTTAGTAGAAGAGTGCATCTCATGCATGCTACAATTGTCAGTATGCATCAGTCAGACTTGAAGAGAAGAATTTTAGATGATGTTGTTATAGATCAACATTACATACAGGTAAATGAAATATTACAATAAGGACATGTGCAATAGAAAATGAAAGAGTATGAGATAAAGGAAGATGGATTACTTATGCAAAAAGATAGAATTTATGTTCCTAGTTCCACAAAACTTAAGAATCTTGTACTAAAAGAAATGCATAATTTTCCATATGTTGGACATCCCGGTTACCTAAAAACAATTACAACAGTAAGAAGCCAATTCTTTTGGCTGAGAAAGAAAAAGGATGTTGTTGATTACATCACCAGGTGTATGGAATGTCAGAGAGTGAAGGATGAGCATAGACACCCAATGGGTTTGCTACAACCATTACCAATTCCAGAGAATAAATGGGAAGTGATAACCATTGATTTTATAACTAAATTTCCCAGGACAACAAGGAAACACAATTCAATCATGGTAGTGGTTGATAAATTAACAAAGGATGCTCATTTTGTTCCTGTAAAAATAACTCATACAATAGATAATATTTCAGAAATTTACATGAAGGAAATTGCTAGGCTGCATGGGATACCTAGGACAATTGTCTCAGATGGAGACACTAAATTTACTTCAAATTTATGGAAAGTATTATTCAAAGGATTCGGTACAAATATGAACTTTAGCATGGCATACCATCTGCAGTAAGATGGGAAGATAGAGAGGGTCAACCAAGTAATTGAATACATGTTAATAATGTATGTGATGGATAAGACATCTAAGTGGGAATATTACTTGCACTTGGTTGTGTTTTCCTATAATAATGGGTATCAAGATTCATTGAAGATGAGCCCATTTGAAGCCTTGTATGGTAGAAAGTGAAGTACTCCAGTAAATTGGGACAACCCAATAGATAGAGTGGTACTTGGGCCAGAGTTGCTCAAGGAAATGGAATACTAGATCATTAAGATTAAGTAGAAGTTAAAGGCAGGTCAAGATAGATAGAAGGTTTATGCCGACAAGAATAGGACAAGAAGAGAATTTAAAGTAGGAGAGCATGTGATTTTGAAAGTAAAGCCCAAGAAGAGCTCTTTGAAGTTGGGAAGTTGCACAAAGCTAGCATCTAGAGATTGTGGTCCATTTGAGATACTGGACATAATAGGGCCAGTTGCATACATGATTGCATTGCCTGTTTCCATGAAATTGCATAAGGTATTTCATGTCTATTTTCTAAAGAAATATGTACATGATCCTAACCATGTTGTTTATTGGCATCTGATTCAGGTAGAGATAGAGGGAGGCTTTCAGGTCTAGCCAGTGCAAATACTGAACAAAAAAATCAAAATGCTCTGGAATCGAGTTATAGAGCTGGTAAAAGTTCAGTGGACTTGCTACGGTCCTGAAGATGCTACCTAGGAGAATAAATATTCCATGTGGGTAGAGTACCTACAACGTTTTGAATAAATTTTGGGAATTTTGATTATTGTTTTGTATATGCATTGAGGACAGTGCCAAAATAAGGGGGAGGGGATGTAACACCCCAAGTTTTAAGCCCCCATATTAAATAATGTATTGTTACATTCCTAAGAGGACAGAGTTCCCAAAAAATTATTAAAAGGACAGTGTGCCTAAGAAATGTATTGTTTTGATCATTATTAATAATAAATACATCACTAGCTGCTAGACGAACAAGGACTAGAGTTATAGGGGGCTATGATTCCACAAGAGAGGGGGATGAGGGGCTAAGTGCTTATTTATTTTATATTACCCATTTTGTATGTAATGGGGGGGTAAATCAGTTACATGAGATCTTGGGGGAAAACCAAGAGATTATTGATCCCCACTAATTACAAAAACCCATCCCTAGTCTATGGGAGTGTTTGGTTGGTTGGTTTATTCGTTCTCCCATTGGAAAATACTCTCACCCACGTTCCCAATTATGGAGTTATTCTTGGTCACATCACACATTCATTCACCTGTTTTGTTCACTGTTCTCCTCTCTCATGGCATCTTCGCTCCTTCCATCCCTTCATTCACTCATATTTCCTCACTTTGGGGTCTTCTATTGGGAAAGGAAGATGAACTACTGAAGAGAAACCACAACTTTGTGGGATGTAGAGATTGTTTATGTAGTCCATCCATGATCTGAGGCATACATGTATGAGATGCTTGTCTTGTGATAAGTTTGGATCACAACTGCAAGTCCTAATAGTCCCATCATGGATATTCTGGACCAGCTGCACTAGATCCCTAAATGGAGAGGGAATTCCTGAGGGATTGTGTGGCAGAGAAGGGTAGAGGTATATTCTCTTGGGTGGTGCAGGCTAGGTAGAAGATAGTTTGGTACTTGGATTTTTGTGAGTACTAGAGAATACTGTGAGATATTGAGTGTTGATTGTTTTGGGAAGCCAAGTAACATTCTAGAACCCTCCTTGTGGATTCATAGCACTAGCTCGGGGGTGACATTGTTATTGAGACTTGGCACAATAGTGTCTACGGTTGGGTGGAACATCCTTGGTCTGTAGCCAGTTGGTGTCTTATTTTATAAAAGATAAGTTCTATCTGTTATGGTTTCCTTTGCTTCTTTATTTATTTCCATTGCATATCAATTATTATACCTGATATTGTACCTATAATATGCATGTTTGCTAGTTAAAGTTGTGCATGGTATATCCTGCACGTATTTTATGTTGTGGTATGAATATTGATCATTGAATGTGTCTATTTCATGTTTATTTATTAATTAAGTGTTATCAGAGTTTCCAATTCATCCAAGAGATGTGTTCTTGGTGTGACATGCCTTCCGGTGGGAGGCTGGGTATGTTATAGTTTGGTAACATAGAATAAAGGTAGTGAAATTTATCTGTTCATGGGTGGCTAGGAATGTTACATCTAGTCACGAAGCAGAAGGAGAAGACAACTCTTTTGAGGACACGCAAATGACAAAAAACAAGGAATCTACAGGAAAGAAGAGAAAACAATTGGATCATTTGGAAGGTGAATTCAAAAAGATAAAACTCTCTACCTTTGATGGTGAATCAAATACTAGTGAGGAAGTTGAAGCCTGGCTGCTAGACATAAAGAAATACTTTCATATTTATAATTACTCTAGTAATATGAAGGTTAGAATGGCCATTTATAACTTAAAACGAAACACTAAAAGACACTCAACCTTAAACTTCTCTCTGATCTGCGAGATCTAATGACTCACAACATTTTTCACTTCTCCACGAAGCGTCTCCACCATCTGTTTCTGCTCTTGTTACCCCTTTCGCGATTTGGGACTTGGAGTAACCAAGGATTTGGCCTGCATTCCAACCTCACGATTCCTGAATTCTCGAAATGATCCAATGGATTAACAAATCACGATCAATGCTCATGTTGATCTTGGATCCTAAGGTGATGGGTTTCTCCGTCCACTAACCACCTTGCAACTTATGGAAATCCTACGGTCCTCGCAATTTCGCGAGTTCTCCACAGAGAACTATAACCGTTCGCCTCTACTTCTCAAGGACTTCTAGCCAATGACTTGGCATCCTCTTTCTGTGAAACAATTTCTCTCTCTATATCCCTTTGATCAATTCAAAGAGGTTCTATGCCTTCTTAGTTTTTCTACTTTGAATCCTTAAAGGATTTCTTAAATCTCTGCAACCTCTTGTAGGACCTTTGCACAAAATGGTGCTATCTCCTCTGCTCAAATCTATGGCTCTGACCTCAAAGTGTCTTGGCCTCTCTTTCTCCTTCATGTTGGAATATTGCATGCAAAGGCACTCTTCTTCCTTCTGATATTTTGTGAGCCTTATGCTCCAAAGAACTGTTCCTCCAATGCAGAGTCTTTAGTAACTCTGTCTTCCTCCTTTGCACAAAGGGTTAAGAAGCTCCCTCTTGGCGACTTCTACTCAAGAACACCTTACTGAGTCTACAGAGTATTCAAAAACTCTGTGAGCATATTTCGTATGACACTTATCCTTCTTCTCAGAACTCAAACAAAAGTTCCTTCTGTGCACACTTGCACCAACTCAATGCCCACCTGGCAGAGTTCTTTACAAAATTCTTAACAATTCTGCTTCTCCTCTCTGTACTCTCCTTTGCACAGTTTCTCCTTCAAGGTATTCAACAACCTTGAGGGTTCCTCCTTGAGTCAATGACTTCCTCTGGTGTGCCCCCCTGGTACGTCTTTGTCTAAAATTATGCATAATTTAGAAGGGCACTCTATGCACTGGCTTACAGAACCCGCAATGTTCTTTCATGCAACTTCTTGCATGAAGCCACAAAGAATCCAAACCTGAAATCAAAGAACTCTTAGATAGGAAAATCTATCTATCCCTGCAAATGCACATATAAAATATACCTACAATATATCATCAACACGTAAAGACATTCATTCATGAACTTACAAACATATGAACAACAACATGCAGGAAAAATTGCTATGATTGTATTAATATGAAATTCCTCTTTACAATGTGAGATCGGACTACAATAGAGTCACGAGTTCCTCTCCTCTCTAACCTATTCTTTTTATTCTTCTCTACCTTACTAAATCTGGATACAAAGAGGGGCTCCTCGAGTGCTTCCCTCCATCCTCACCAACTCTAATTAATTTACATTCAATTACATTGAATGGTTGTCTAGTCTAAATCAGATATAGATCCCAACCTTACAACCATTTAAGGAAAACTTTATCTAAAGTATGCGCACATGCATGGATTTTGGCTCTACCATCCTTACAACATTTAATACAATTTTCAAAATTTAAAAAACGAGAGGGTTGTGCATCTATCCTTCCATTGAATGCATGTTTGATGTGATGGCTAGCTAGTGCGTAGCTAGCTTGGAGTGATGTTGTTGCATCATACTCCTCTGCTGTAAAAAATTCATGAGCTCCTTCTCATGAGCTTCCCAGCATGGCTGTCGAAATCCCCCTGGATCCCAAACAGTTATTTGGAGTTTTCCATTCACTCCATTGCCTTGTTATTGTTGTTGCTTTTGTTGCCCTGCTGCTATGGTAGGTTCTCTTCTGCTCAACTTCCCTTTACTGGCAGATTCTGTTGCTGACCTCAACATCAACCTTCTAATTCCCTCAATTACCTCGTCCAACTGATCTAGTGGCTGACTCTCTTTATGCAATCTCCTCGGCTGCACTTCTTCATCCTTATCAGTGGGCAGATCTACCTAATCTCCCATGCTATTTTCTTCCTCTGTGGTCTCATCTTGCCACTCTACTGAAAAATTTAGTTCTGCAGTCTTATCACTGAGTCTCTTCTCAGCTTCCCCTTCTAACAACTTTTCTTCTGTAAGTTATCCTTGTGCTGGTTGAGTTCTAGCTTCCTCCAGATTCTCCTTAGACTAGAATTTCCCTTCATCTACTGCTGCATGCCTCGACAATACAATCATCATCATTTGTTCAGCTCCCTGGCTAAAATTTCTGAGCGATTCCTTGGAATGCTCCTTTGCTAATATCTGCATGATTGTCTTCTCATGGCAGTCATCTACTGGCTCTGAATGGTTCAACCAATCCTCCATCATCTCCAACTCCATATCCCATGGAGTGAGCATCTTATCTGCATGCTCTTCTTCTACTATAGCTTCCAGTGTTGTAGTTATCCCCTATTCAGCCTCCTGGCTGGAAATTTTGAGCCATTATTTTGAATTCTCCTTTTCCTCTACTTGGGAAGCCTCTGATATCTACTCCGTTATCATTGTGATAGTCTTTGATGATTATCATTCCTTTTTTCTACCTGCATCACAAACACAGTTAACTTTAAAATCATTTGGTCCCATGGCATCCTTCTCAGATTCTTGTTGCACCATACCCTCATGTGCAACGCTTTCATTAGCCTCTACTGGACTATTTGGAAGAAATACTCAAATTCCCCCAATCATCAGAATACTTTTCTGACCTTCCTCCTCTGTCAGTGCCTCTTTCTAATATGAAATCACCTCTGAGTTCATCTTCTCTCCCTTTCCCTCCTAGCAATATGGAGTTTCTCCTCTTCCTCTGCCCACCTGACAGTCTATGAGATTAGTCAATCCCATCTCAGTGCCCTCCTAGCAATTTGAACTTTCAACACTGCCCTCCTGGAAGTATACGATACCTTCGCTTGATCTCTTTCTATTGCCCACCTGGAAATTTGAAAGTCCATCTCTGCCCACTTGGCAGTCTATGATATCTCTGCTCGATCTCTCCTCTCCATCATCATTGAGATTTCTTCCAGCTTCTGGTTCACAGGCACAAACCATTTATTTTGTGGCCTTGAGGCTTTTCACATACCTCAACCACCTCCTCAACAACCTTTTCTATCTTTTGGCCAACAATTTATTTACTGTACACTTTTCTTTCCTCTTCATGGGCCATTCATACATCCAATGTGTCTTTGCGTTCTGTTGCACCCGCAGTGTAAGCTATTCCATCCTCGCCCTCACCTCAATGAGTGCTTTATCCATTTCATCTTTTCTCTGCTACTGGTGGTTCTTCTTTCCACCACATCCATGGACTTCTGTAGCCATCTTCTTGTTCCTGTCTGCCCTCCTGGAAAACTTATGGATCACTCTACAACCGTGAGTGCTTCCAGCCTTTCCTACAGTCCCCCTGACTGTCTATTGATTGTTTCACACCTTGCAAAAAGTATCACAGAGATTCAACACTCTGTCTTCCTTTTCCTCTAGCTCCCTCTGCCTGAAATATATAGAAAAAATTAGGCTATGATACCACAACTAACACAGAACCCTGACCCAGGATAGGTCTTCTTCAAATCCGCATAACTGAATTAGTTCTTTCAGGCCCTCACTAGAACCCCATGAATTCGATCCACAGGTCCTTCACGAAAACCCCACCTTCACAATGTGCACCAGGCATGAGTCTTCACCTCCACAAGACCACCAAATCTAACCTCCAACCAAGGCAAGGGATTCTTTTCACATTCCATGACTCAGCGATGCAAGAGAGTCGAGTCTTTTGACTCCTCAAACCTCGAAACCAGAAATTTCTCCCTTATATGATATCGAGGACTATGAGCCTCCCTTGATCCCATGGTCTTATTGTATCAGGATTTCAGTAACCGAGAGTTTGAAATGCAGTGACCCCAACCAATGGTCAATCCATTCCCTAAACTCTGAAATATACCCAACGACTTCGATATTTTCGGGATTCCACGAACAGAGATTTTGAAACTCTCGACTCCAAAATCACTGCCTCCTCTACTTCCCAGATCCCAAAATGCGAAAATGCTGAAATGGACTCAATGGCTATTGGTCCCTGACCAAATATCGATCTATGTGACTGCTTCCTCTGTGATCACAACCCTACTCCAAAGACATGTCACGTTCCGTGACTTCGGGGTTTTCAACGCAAAGTGTCCCGGCTCCTTATCATCGGAAATGCCGAAATGCTGAAATTCCACTCCAAAGGGGAGTCAACAACGCCTATTGCTTGTCATCTAATGGTCGCTACTCCTCCTGAGCTCCTGGATGCTAAAAGAAACTCAACCTTAACCTTATCTATTATCTATGAGACCTAATAGCTCACGACATTTCACACTTCTCCACAAAGCGTCTCCACCGTCTGTTTCTGCTCTTGTTACTCCTTTCGCGATTCGAGACTTGGAGTAATTAAGGATTTGTCCTGCACTCCAACCTCATGATTAATTAATTCTTGAAATGATCCAATGGCTTAACAAAGAACGATCAACACTCACATTGATCCTGGATCATAAGGTGATGGGTTTCTCCATCCACTAACCACCTTGCAACTTTTGGCAATCCTATGGTCCTCGCGATTTCGTGAGTTCTCCACAGAGAACTCTGACCGTCCACCTCTACTTCTCAAGGACTTCTGGCCAATAACTTGGCGTCCTCCTTCTGTGAAACAATTTCTCTCTCTCTATCCCTTTTATCAATTCAAAGAGGTTTTTTCCCTTCTGAGTTTTTATACTTTCAATCCTTAAAGGATTTCTTAAATCTCTGCAACCTCTTGCAGGACCTTTGCATGAAATGGTGCTATCTCCTCTGCTCAAATCTGTGGCTCTGACCTCAAAGTTTCTCGGCCTCTCTTGCTCCTTCCTGTTGGAATATTGCACGCAAAGGAACTCTTCCTCCTTCTGAGCTTTTGTGAATCTTATGCTCCAAAGCACTCTTCATCCAATGCAGAGTCTTCAGTAACTCTCTCTTCCTCCTTTGCGCAAAGGGTCAAGAAGTTCCCTCCTGGCGACTTCTACTCAAGCACACCTTACTGAGTCTGCAGAGTATTCAACAACTATGTGAGCATCTTTCCTGTGACACTTATCCTTCTTCTCAGAACTCAAAAAAAAGTTCCTTCTGTCCACACTTGCACCAACTCAATTCCCACCTAGCAGAGTTCTTTACAGAATTCTCAACAATTTTGCTTCTCCTCTCTATGCTCTCCTCTGCATAGTTTCTCCTTCAAGGTGTTCAAAAACCTTCAGGCTTCTTTCTTGAGTCAATGAATTCCTCTGGTGTGCCGTCCTGGCACGTCCTTGTCTGAAATTACAAAGAATTCAGAAGTGCACTCTATGCACTGGCTTACAGAACCCACAATGTTCTATCATGCAACTTCTTGTGTGAAGCCACAAAGAATCCAAACCTGAAATCAAAGAACTCTCAGATAGGAAAATCTATCTATCCCTGCAAATGCAAATCTAACATACACCTACAACATATCATCAACACGTAAAGACATTCATTCATGAACTTACAAACACATGAAAAACAACATGCAGGAAAAACTGCTATGATTGTATTAATATGTAATGCCTCTCTACAATGTGAGCTCAGACTGCAACAAAGTCACAGATTCCTCTCCTCTCTAACCTATTGTTTCTATTCTTCTTTGCCTTACTAAATCTAGATACAAAGAAGATATGTTTTCAAAGAGGGGCTCCTCAAGCGCTTCCCTCCATCCTCACCAAATCTCATTATTTTACATTCAATTACATTGAATGGTTGTCTAGTCCGAATCAGATCTAGATCCTGGCCTTACAACCATTTAAGGAAAACATTATCTAAAGTCTATTCACATGCATGGTTTTTGGCTCTACCAGCCTTACAACATTTAATACAATTTTCAAACTTTGAAAAACGAGAGGGTTGCACCTCTCTCCTTCCATTGAATGTGCGCTTGATGTGTTGGATAGCTGGCGTGTAGTTGGCTTGCAGCGATGCTCCTGCATCAAAAATACATCAAAAGAACAGAACAATTGTAAATAAATGAGGAAATATGCAAAGTACATATCTGAGTATAGATAAAATTGGGTTGTTAAGGTTCAAACACAGGTTATATGTACCTAACTATACTAAATTGAAGATGATAATTCTTGATGAGCTGCACAAAAAACCATATTATGGTCATCCACAATACTAGAAAATGATAAAAACCTTAAGAAAATAGTTTTATGGGCCTAACATGAAAAATCAAACAGTTGAATACTTGTCTAAATGTTTAGATAGTCAACAGGTAAAGGATGAGCATCAACATTCTACATGTCTGTTACAACCTTTGCGTATACCCAAATCAAAGTGGGAAATTATTTCAATGGACTTCATCACAGGTTTTCCTAAGACTCAAAGACAAGCCGACTCAATAGTGATTGATAAGATAATTAAGTTTGGACATTTTATACCTATGAAATCTACTTACAAAGCGATTAATATTGTTGAAAGTGTTATGAAAGAAATATTTAGGTTGCATGGGGTTCCTAAGATGGTCATTTCATATATAGATGTCAAATTTACATCCAATTTTTGGAAATAATTGTTTGCAAGTTTGAATACTAATTTGAATTTCAACACAATTTAGCATCCACAAATGGATGGGCAAACAGAACGAATCAATCAAATTATCAAATAAATGTTGTGAATGTATGTAAGGACAAAACCAATTAAGTGGGAAGAGTATCTAAATTTAGTTGAATTTGCATACAGTAATGGGTATTAGGAATCAGCTAAGATGAGTCCCTTCAAAGTCTTATACATAAGGAAATGTACAATCCCATTCAGTTGGGATAATTTAGTGGACAGGATCATGTTTGGACCAGAAATGCTCCAAGAAATGGAAAGGATGGTCAAAAGGGTATAACAGAACTTGAAAGAGGCATAAGATCGACAAAAAATCTATGAAAATCTAAAAAGAATACATCAATAATTCAAAATTGGGTAACATTTGTACCTCAAATTCAAATCGAGGAGAAGCTCCCTAAAACTAGGGAGTTGTTCCAAGTTGGTGCCAATATTTTGTGTTCTTTTCGAGATCTTAACTCAAATTGAACCCATGGTGTATCAACTAGCACTCCCTACAAATTTAAAAGTTCATAATGTTTTTCATGTTTCACTATTAAAAATATATATTCATGATTCTACTCACGTCATTGATTGGAACATGGTGTAGGTGGAACCAGAAGGAAATTTCCAAGAGGAATCTCTATGCATTTTTGTCAGGAAAGAAATCGTACTTTAGAATAGAGCCATCACTTAGGTAAAAGTGCAATGGAAGCACTTTATCCCTGAGGAGGCTACTTGGGAATTGGAAGACGAAATGCATAAATATTATCCAATTATGTTCCAAGAGACGATTGAACACTAAGAACAATGTTATACTTAAGGGGGAGAGTATGCAATATCCTCTAATTATTCAAAAATAAATTATTTTAAATTTGATTCTAAAATTAAATTTTGATTTTTGGAAATTCGAAATTTAGATTTCTGAAGTATGTAATTATTATTTTATAATTGTTGGACAAAATTTTGGCTTTCCAATTGTCCTGTTTTGATGGACATGTGTATGAGACAATTTTTTTTAATAAATTTAATGCTGGAGAACAAATGGAGCAACCAAGTTAACAATCACTGACTATGACTCCATGAGTGGGAAACAATGTTGAGTTAACTCATAGCTGATTTTTACAAGTGTAATAAGTTGAGTTTTGTCACTAGAATCCCCTAGAAATCAAGGATTTGTAAAGCTGTGAATTTCCTAAGGAGGGAAAAGAATGGAAATTCCTATGCATGAGATAAAAACAACATATGTGGGAGGTAGGACACTGTTGATTATGTTGGGGAAAGAAATTGTTTTGTTGTTATGAGCACATATGGTGTGAGGCAAATAATTTTTTGAATTGTTCAGTGAGACAGTGGCTAAAGAGTGATGGACATTTTTCCATTATGGAGTGATGGTCAGGCTAGGGGGTGATCATGACATGTAAATGTGGTTATTTTGTTTCTACGGTTTGGTGGAACGTGGTTGTTCCATTTTTTTTCCCAACATCATTATTCAGATATGTATTTCAATTTTTCCTTTCATATTTCTAAAGTGTTATAATGGATGATATTATATATGTAGGTAATTATCTATATGGGTGTGTGTGATGGCCTTAGTAGATTTCTTAAATTTCTTACTATTTAAAATACCTGTTATTGTTTCTAGTGGAATTTGATTTTTATTAATTACAGTATCCATATGTAAGCTACATAATGGATCTACATAGGAAAATGTGTAGGTAATAAAACTATGTAGTCATTGCATGGAGATGTCACACATGAAAACTAACTTCTACAGAAAGGAAAACAAGGGAACCAAAGAAATGAGATTGTATCAGGACAATAATAAGTAAACTGATTGATTTTACTTCTACCTAGATTTATCTCTCAAGCCAGAGTATCGAAGAAAAATCTACAATGATACTTGAGTATAAAAATAGATGAATACAAAGTCTTATATATATTTACATATATTTTAAAGAAATGACTATCTGATACAATAGATCTAAGAGATTATCATGAAAAAACATTTTATGCGAAGTGATAGGTCACTGAAGTATCCATGGCCTTGTAGTTTTCCTTCTAAATAAATATTTAATACAATTGGGGTTTTACATGCCCATTAATATCTGATAATCGTTCTTTTAAAATAGAATTTAAAGAATCTACATAAACCATCTATGACAAAATAAGAAAGCGCAAATATTTTGTGGTTCTGAGGAAGGAAATCTCAGCAAGAGAGAATTCTGTAGTGAAACCCGAATTACCTTTTCCAAGAAGGGTGTTCTTCCTTCATGGAATTGCAACATCCGAACTTAACCTAGAAAAAGGGAAACTAATATAGGATTACTATACCATCTTAATATAATCGAAGGAATAATATGAAACAAGATGAGAACAAGGAATGTACTTATCTTGGGACTAGCCATCCTTTTGATCTTTGCGAAGTGAATTCCATGACTTGGTAGGAGGAGTGGGCACAGAGTAGGATGATGGGTTCCCTCGCAAGAAAAGGGACCCATCATCAAAACACATATCCATAAACATAGACCAAATAAAAATTACAGAGATTAATGGAAAAGATTAGTTACAGTGAATCCCCATACGGAGATAAAAATATTACAGAGAGTAATGAAAAAGATTAGTTACATCAAATCCCCATATAGAGATAAAAACATTACATTGAGTAAATTGCAAATATTGGTTACCATGATGCAATTACTAGTTCTATTATAGAGATAAAAATTATAGAGAGTAATTCAAAGAACAATTACAGAGGAGTATTTACCAATGCTAATACAATGACTAATTACCGAAATAAGCATGAAGAATGGTTACAAAGAACAATCACCGAAAACCAATTATAAAGTCTAATTACAGAGACATCAACAAACACTCGAAGGAGATAGAGCTACAATATTCCTCATCGAAATAAGGCAGACCTCTTAGATAGGTAAATACAAGTGCCAATGAGTAACTATAAAGAATAGTGATAGCATTCAAAGAAAAACATTGTATCAACATTACATCACACAGAGTAGACCGGTCTCGAATATAAATCAGCCACGCAAAACCACCAAGGACTATGGCATGACTATAAAAAAAAGAAGCATTGAGGGTTACAGTCAAGACATGGAAACCAAAAGAATATATATGTATATATATACATATAACTATATCCAACAGGTAAGTATAATGGTTAATCCTTGGGTTGTGGCTTAAATTGACTTGACGGTAGGACATGGTGAAGGAACAAGTTGTATGCAAAAAACAAAATTCAAGAGCAGAAGACTGCATCTCTTTCCCATATTCATAACCTCCTAGTCAATAGCTCACAGAGTCATTAATACCCTTGTTTAAACTTCAGCCTAGAGAAGAAAAAACCTAAAGGATTTAGTCATATACAAACGATAGTGGTGCTCTGTCCACGGGTTTGGAAATTGGAATAACTCAACAAGACACAAGACCAGTGGTGTAAATCTTAACAGAGAAATAAAATGAAGTATGAGAGTCTCTTCCGAATCCAAACTATTTTGGGTAGAAAAACTTACCGGTTACGGAGCATTCGACTTCCATAGGCATATTGTTGTATCCTTTTTCTTACTCCTGAGTAGACTCTACAGAGTAACCAACTCGCAGGGAGACATGTCATGGAGGGAAGCCTAATGAAATGAGGTAAGAGGCCAAAGGTGTTTGGAGTAATGGTGCATCGAACCCTTCGCTCAGAGTGTAAGGGTGACAAGATATGCCCCTCTTCGACTGCCATGTGAAATCAATGAAGTCGAGGGCTTGTATTAGGTAACTTCTTGGAGCATTAGAACCTAGAGTACTTGGGTAGGTAATCATTTTAATTGTGTGCCATTCATTTCAATGTGAGAAAGAACCAATGTTAGGTTGTAAATTCCGAAGTGAAAGTATGAATTGTCACCCACTATTGTCATAACGAACCACAGTATCAATTACCTTGATGGTTAGTGGGACTAAGGTTTGGTTAAGATGGGTGTCATATATGTTGGGAAAACATACTAACTAAGTATAACTACTTCTATCGAGTGGTCCCATGATTCATGACTTGAAAGGAACCTTATTTATCTCTAGACTTTACATGGTCAGGTTTAGACTTGTATACATTTAATGGGAGGGACACACTCTATACTTATATGATCAGTATGACACCATCCATCATGATGGCTAGTTTATTTTTCTCCTAGATTAGAAATAAATTTTAATATGGGTCAATCCTTATACACCATAACATAAAATTATATGGGACATGCACTATGGAATAGCTTAAATGTTATAGATTTTGATTGGGGTTTTCTCATAGTTTTAGGAATAGAACTATTATGGATAAAATCATCATGGTACCACCTGAATAAGGTAAGAATGTTATGAAAGGGTGCCATTATAGTGTGAGTAGTAAATTCCTCTCTTTGGTTAATAGTTTAGATAAAAAAAAATTAAGTTGAAACGAAGAGTTGTGTCAAGTAATAAATGATTGAAAATAGTCAGGCAATGAATGATTGAAAACATTAGATAGATTTATAGTGCAGTTGACAACAAGACTAATAGTTGTTTCCCCTTTATAAAAAAAACAATTGTAGCTATTTTTGGGGTATATTACATTTCGGGGTTGCATTCCTATATGGTAAAGTTATTATGTTGTCTAAAGGAAAAACTATAGAAGATGCAGTTGTTATTGGAATGGAAGAAGGTGGTTTGTACAGGTTAAAGGGTTACTCAGATGTAGCTTTGACTCACTCTACTGAAAGTCCTTTTTAACTTTGGCATAAAAGACTAGATCACATCAACTAAAAATCCTTGCCATATGTAAGAAAGGTAGTTACATGTTTAACAAAATTAAAGGTTGATCATGAAGGTGTATGCAAGGGATTTACACAAGGAAAGAACATAAAAAATCATTTTCCAGAGAGAGACAATAAACAAGAAGGAATTCTGGAACTTGTCCACTCAGATGTATGCAATCCAATGCCATCAACCTCTCTAAGAAGGTATGCATACTAAGCATCCTTTATTGATGATTACTCTTGTAAGAATTGGGTTTATTTTGTGAATTCAAAATATGAAGTACTTGGGAAGTTCAAGGAATTCAAAGCCTTGGCAAAAAACCTCTTCGAAAGGAAAATAAAGATACTCAGGTTAGACAATTTAGGGGAGTACACTTCAAATGAATTTGGAAGATTTTGCAGAGATGTTGGGATTAAGAGGTGGCTCACCACTCCCTATAATCCTCAACAAAATGGTGTAGGAGAAAGAAAGAAAATAATGATTATGGAAGAAATAAAGACTATGATTTAGATTCAATATCTTCCAATGCACTTATGGGCTGAAGCAACAATAACAACAATATATGTTGAAAACATATTATCCCATAGTGCACTTGGATTCAAAAATCCCAAAGAAATGTTCACTAGAAAGAAGCCATAAGTAAGCCATATCAAAATATTTGGTTGTCCAGTATTTGTACACATTCCAAAAAAAAAGAGAACTAAGTTGGATCCTTTAGGAAAGAAGGGAATATTTGTTCGATACTGTGAGGCCTCTAAGGCCTTCAGAATCTACATACCAGGTTACCATCATATTGAGATCATAAAAGATGTAACCTTTGATGAAGATGCAATACTCAAAATATCAAGGAAATTCCAGCTTGAAGAAGTATATGAAGAAGAACCTATAGCTCCCAAACTTGCAAAACCCAAGAAGGAAGTTATAGTTACCCCTGATGATGAGATTCTAGAAGATCATGATATTATAGAATCTCAAGAACCTCCCCATATGATGATATCTCACAAGATAAAGTCATCTTGGGTGAGAGAACTTATTCAAGATGCAGAGAATTATGGTGCCCTAGAAGGAACCATGAGACAAAGAAAGAAACCTAAGCCATTCTCTAGCTATATGGCATTGATGTGTGATCTCATAGAAAAGGAACCTACTTTCTTCGAAGAAGCCATTAAGAAGAAAGAATGGATGGATGCCATGATAGAAGAATACTAGTCCATTATAAAGAATGATGTATGGGAAGTAGTTCCCAAACCAAATAACAAATATGTGGTATCTTCCAAGTGGATATACAAAATAAAACATGAAACATACGGAATTATTGAAAAACATAAGGAAAGATTTGTGGCCCGTGGTTCTTTTCTCAAAATGAAGTTATTGACTATGAAGAAACATTTACTCCTATAGCAAGATACACTTCTATCAGAACCATCATAGCTCTTGCAGCCAAAATGAAGTGGAAGTTACACTAGATGGATGTAAAAAAAGCATGCTTAAATGGTGTTATTGAAGAAGAAGTGTATATAGAACAACCATGAGATTTTGAAGTTGAATATAGAAAGAATCTGTCTGCAGTTTGAATAAATCCACATATGGGTTAAAGAAAGATCCTATAGATTAGTATTGCAGAATTGATAGTTTCCTGATGAGCTTTGGATTTACCAAGAGTAAAGTTGATTCTAACCTTTAATTCAAGGTTATGAATGATGAGCCAATTATATTGATAATATATGTGGATGATTTATTCCTTATTGGAGAAGAAAATATCATCACAGATTGTAAGAATAAGATCACCACAGAGTTTTAGATGAAATACTTAGGGATGATGCATTATTTCTTAGTTATTTAAGTTTAGCAAAGCCCAAATAATATCTTCCTTAACCAAGGGAAGTATGTAGTTGAAATACCAAAGATATTTGACATGTTGGAATGTAAATCCATGAACACACCCATGGAAATGAATTTGAAGCTCCTGGTTGATACTTCATCAAAGTTGGTTGATACTACTCTATACAGATAGATTATTGGTTCATTGATGTATTTGATAAATACCAGGCCAGATATTTTCTTTGATGTGAACACCTTGAGTCAGTATCTGATAGAGCCCAAACGTGTTCACCTTGTAGCTACAAAGCATGTGATGAGATACCTTAAGAGTACGTTGGATTATGATCCATGTTATACTAGAGATCATGACTTCAGACTGTGTGGTTATACTGATTCAGATTAGGATGGAACTGTCTCAGATAGATATAACACTTCAGGATGTTGTTTTAGTTTGGGGTCAGCCATGACTTCATGGAAAAGCACAAATCAATCTATTATTTCTCTCAGCACAAAAGAAGTGGAATTCATTGCATCATGTTCCTCCAATTGTGAAGCCATATGGCTTCAAAATTTGTTGAAAGGTCTGTTTGATCCAGAGATGGAAGTCACCATGATTCTATGTGATAACTAGAGTTGTATAAAAATGTCGGAGAACCCAGTGTTTCATGATAAGTCGAAGCACATAGAGATCTGGTACCACTACATTCATGATATGGTGTAGAGGGGAGTTTTAAAGATCCAATATGTTGGTACAGATGAGAAGGTTGCATATTTGTTTACCAATCCTCTGACTCGTGTGAAGTTTAAGTACTTCCGAGACAAGATTGGTGTTGTTTGAAAGGACCTCCATCAAAAGGAGGAGTGATGTTGATGATACTATGGTATTTTGACCAACAACGGGTAGCTTCGTTAGGATTTTATATCCTATGGGATTGATCATCCCTGGGAAGATCCTAAAGGTCTGGTAAGGATAGTTTGTTAGAGTACCTATGCATGTATATGCTTGTTGTGGTCAGTAGTGGTAGCTCTATTAGGATTTTATATCCTAGGGAATCTTATAATTCCTGGGAAGATACAAAAGGTCCATTAAGGACGGTTTGTCAAAGGACCACTTGGTATCTTGTTACGATTTTATATCCTAGGGAATCTTATGATTATTTGGCAGGCCCCGAAGGTATGGTAAGGACGGTTTTTTAAAGTACTGCACATGTTTTTTTTATGCACCTGCCTCATTCTATTGCCACATGTTGATGATGTTGTTCCATCCTCATGTTGTTGATGATTATGTTGTTTCTCTATCCTTATCTTGATGATGTTGTATTGGGTCATGTCAGTAGAATACCCTTCTCCCTAAGGGGGAGCGTTGAAATATTGTAAGTTAGAATAATATTCTAATTATATTTGAGTAATTATCTTATAGATCAAAGACCCTTTTTTGAATTTATCATGTCAGGTCTTGTATAAGATCAAATCCCCTTTTGTGGATTGGTCAAACCATATTTATATGGTGGTATTTGTAAAGTCGACCCCTAATTTTTATAAATTGGTTTTAACCACTTCTAGAAGAAGTCAACCCTACGAAGTGAAGAGACATAACCATAGCACCTCCTCAACTAGTCTTTATATGTGAGGATGGTGCCTCACTTGTTCACACACTCACTCTCACTCATCTAGCGCACATATATTGAAGGTAGTTGCAGTTGCAGGAGGAAGGAGAAAATATGTGCATGCTCAGTCTTGGTTTATGTTTGGTGTTTTGGTATTTGTCTTGGCATTGTATTGGCAATCTATTATTGAGGAAGTTTTTGTTGGGTTTTCTTCCCCATGGGGGTTTCCTAGGATAAAATGTTGCATAACTTGTGATTGTGTTTCTTTCAGTGATCCTCTTTATTCTGTATTTTTGGAAATTCATTGAATGCTCATGTAATTTGGTAATAACCTAATAACAACAGTAAAAAATAAACAATATCTATGTATGTAAGTGGATGGTTGAGTGCATGGAATGAATGCGTTATAGGGTTTTATAGTATCAAGGAAGAAATAAATGTTTCTGTGAGACTAGCCATGTGGATGGTTTTAATTTGTCTTTAAATAAAGATAATATTAAAATAAGATAAACATTAATGAATAATGTAAAATGTGAAAGTGATGCACATGCTGGTGTATGAGTGTAGGTATGACTTCTTGAGTAAAGGGACAATAAATCAAGGAGAGTTCTTTCCAAGACTGAATAATGTCATGGATGCATGTTTGACCCTATGATGGAGGGTCTCAATATTTTGTTTAAAATAATACCTTGAGGAAGCATGTCTTTCCTGAGAAAGCGCTGAGATGAAATGATAAAAGAGAAATGAGAATGGTTGTGTAAGTTACTGTAAGGTCTCATCAAAATTGAATAATGTTAAATAAATTTGAATGAATGAGGTAAAAATTTGCAAATGATGCACACACACACACACACACACACATATACATACTTGCTTAAAAAGTATAATATGACTACATGATCAAGTAGGATATGATAAAACGAGTGTGCTTTCCTATATTGGATAATAATATAGAGGCATGGTTGAATCTGTGTTAATAAGTATATTTATATTGTTTGAATACTAACCTGAGGAGGATGTGTTCCATTTACTTGGGAAAAGCTAGTGTAAATTGATGAAAGGATAAATAAGCAGGAACACTCTATTGTCATAATAGAAGGAAACATCATTATTCCTTTGAATAATCGTGAGTTAAATTATTTTATAGTACATTTTCATGTGAACTGTGAAGTGTGCCTATGGTAGACACACAATATGTTGAGGGAAGTATTTTGAGGCAAGTGGTTAAGTGCATGTAATCACAATGAGAATACAAATAAAGGTATCGGTTTGAATGCATAATAAGAATTCATGTGTATATTGTTTATGGAATATTGGGTAAAACTCTAAAATGATGAGGATGGAGTTGACTCAAGATTGAATTCATTTCGAATAGAGATAGATAAACAATAAGAGAGATGCATGATAAAGAATTTCCATGTGGAGGAACTGTGTGAAGACTCTGTCGGGAGAACAGTTCTTAAACCTCGATGATTGTTGAAAATTTGACAATGGACTACAAAGTCTATTCGTATAAGAATGTTGGATTACATTCTAAAAGGTAATGCATGAATGAAAGGTTAGAAAATTAATGAGTGACCATTCTGATGTATGAATAACAATGTGAAGAATGCACAAGTTCATAATTCATTGTGACCAAAATATATTTTTGTTGTACCTTGCTGAGGGATTCATGGAGGATCTGATTAATATTTCTCAAGGACTAGAGAAGACATATCCCAAGAGGGATAAATTGTAAAGGTAAATAAAGAGAAAATAATTAACACTTTTATCACTATGAAAATATGAATAATAAGACATAGGTGTATGATTTAAAAGGACAACTATGATATTTAGTACATATGGTAATTGAAATAAAAAATAATGAATGTGTTTAAATGGTCTTGTTTAAGCCATGATATGTAAAGATAGTGAGACCTAGGAAATAACTTAGTTGGACTGAAAGTTCCAGGTTGTGTAGAAGGAGTTGGAAAAGGGAAGATTCACTTAAATTATTTCATAATAATAATTATGCTTCTCTGGGATGAGAGTCTGATATGTTGTTTTATATGTGAATAATTTTGGCATGAGAAATGTTGATGGTTGTATGAATGTATAAACAACTAAAAAATTGATTTTTGTTACACTCATGAAAACATTGAGGGAAATGAGATCGAATGCATATATATATGCTAGAACATATCTGAAAATATTTTGTTAAATTAAATGATGTGGCACATGCATTTTATTTTACATGAAAACTAATGTAAACTGTGAATTTGGTGATGTATGATATGTGTAGGATATGATTGGAGTTGTTGGGAAAGGGAAACTGCCAATGGTGAACATCCTCAAACCAAGGATAAACAAAAGACGGTTTTCATTAAAGGTTGTTTAAGGGACTTTAGAATTCCCCTAGAAACAACATTGATGAGGTAATATCAGAGAAGATGCTGGCAGCCGGAACAAGTATAAAGTTGTTCTTGCCTATGTGGCATAAGGTATGAAGGGATTGGGTAAGAATTCATTCTGATTTTTTTATATATATTTATGATAAGCATGTGATTATAAGTGAATGATTGTAGGCCATTCATATCCAGGAATGATATGATTCAGGAAGAGGAACCTGAAGACATAGAGGGGAATCTATAGAAACCAAGGATGGTTGAGATCCTTGCAAGAAAATTCATGAAAAATTTATCATGAATAATTTGACCAATCAGGAATGATTGGGAACAATAGTGCTCATGAACATGACAATGACTAAATACACTGAGGAAACGAGAGGGTAGGTAATGGAATTCCCATCATGGAAGGATAACGTTACAATATCCTACCATACTTTTAATAATTTTAACAATGGTAACAAGAGGAATTAGGTGGCTATGAGTGTTGGAATCCTGGTTAGTAATGAAGAAATAATTCTTAAATGCATTCATGTGAAATTTTTAATTTAATGTTGGATGATTTAGGTCACGGTCAACTAAAGAAGGAAAATAAAATCTATTGTAATAATAAATTTGTATGAAATAACCATGTCATAAGAGGTTGGATGAGTTCCAACACACCATGGCAACGATGACTAATATGTAAAGGGTGATAATAATAAACTAATGCAAGGGTGCATTTTGTGTAGGAATGTCCCGATGGACATTGGCACTGTAAATGGAATTCATTTAATGTTGAATTGCATTTGGAAAAGTTTGGTATGATGAAATGGTGAAGGTATAAGTAATGGTGACTTCCTTTATTTCTGTATGTTAATGAATACGATAAAATGATTTAATTGCTAATGTGCACAATTTTGAAATTGTTTGGAAACTACTGTGAGTGTGCAATGAAAGTGTATATGTATAATAAACTAACAATTTGTTTGGTTGTGTAAAGATTGAATTGTAGGAAGGAGGGTATTGGAAATGGAAATAGTAAGCCCATGAGGAATACCAGTGCATGTTGTCTATAAAGAGACAAATTGTTATGATAAGGAAATCTCATGCTCTTGAACCCTGGTTCCAATATGGACCAGATTTGAAAATGAAAAGAAAATATGGAGTTAAAAATCTATAGGTAACATATTTTAAATTTGATTGAAGTTGGTAATGGTATCTCACAAATTTATGTATGCATATGAATGAAAATTAGATGAAAATATTTTTCTAGGGAGGAAAGATGGTGGTTGTCAAATAAGAAAGCATGGAAGAGGTGAGCTATGGTTAAAATAGAACCTTGGGGTAAGTCTTGATTGCCATAAAAATGTTGTGTTGTGGTAACAAATGATGAAGGAATTATTTTGGTAGAGTAAGACATAGGGACCCCTCAACAGAGCAATATTGGGGGATGCTTCAGCTGTAAGACTCAACGAGGTCTCTAAAACTCTTCATGTGTGAAAAATCATGGGCATGCAAGATGGATCACCCAAGGGACTATATAAAAAAGAAGGGGATGCCTAAGCCTAAGCCTGAAAGGTGAGTGACCAAAAGGAATAAGATATTTTGATAGAGAATGTTAAATACTCGGTGGAGTCTTTAAAATTTTTTCATATATTGGATAGGATCATGCACAACATGGGTATGAAAAGGAAACAAGGTTAGTTGAGTAAACATGAAAACCATGTGGAAGTAGATCCATGAACAACACATATAAGTATTGTGTTGATATGTAAAATTTCCCCCTTGAGTTATGAAAAAAAATAAAATGTTTTTTCATGAAATTGAGGTTAATATGATTGTTGTCGACATGCATTGAATGCCAAGAGCCTCAGAAAATAGAATACCAAGAATAGGAAGAAAATTGTGGATACAATTTAAAGAAGAGGGCATGGAGGGTGCTACTGAGAAGTAAAGAGCACCAAGGATGGTGTTCCTTTGAAGAGGGAGGGCATTGTAACACCCCCTCTCTAAACCTATGATTATATGTAATTATTTTTAATTAATGATTTCCATGCTATGGCATGCAAACAATGTAAATGTATTAATGATCAATAAAAAAATGCCAACAATTAGTTGTGAGGGTGAAGCCTTGAGTACCGATCATGATACCACTAGAGGAAAGAGTGAGGGAACTTAGAGAAGGGTTCATCATGTTAATATGACCCAATCCTCCTTGATGAAATTTCTTATTTGGAATAATAAGCCTTAACCTCGTCCTAAGGAAAATTGGTTAGTGACAAAAGGATTGGTGGTTGAGAAACCAACCACCCCAATGAATGGAATCATGTAGGTCCTAGATAAGACAACAAGAATTTGTCTGCCAAAGGTACCAATAGTACGATTCCACAACCTCGAGGTTTACCCAAGTTTCCCATCTGATAGAAGGAAGGGGACATGTTCATAAATCCTCAGTTTTTTTCATGCAAGAGACTCAGGAGGAGATATGAATGGGAATGCATGAGTTCATGCTGAGAGAGAATACCCAGGAGGATGGCATCATATTTTGGAGGAAGGATTGTGTAGTCTGGATATGCACAAAAGAATAACTCTAGGAGAGTTAAGGAATCAGAGGAAGAAATATACTACAAAAGAATGAACGAGGGATTGCATAGAGTTCCCTGGTGGTATCATGCTTCGAATGGGGGTGTCTTACAACTGAAGTGAATGAGAATGGAATTCCTATGGTTGAGTGGAAAGGTGAACACCCACATCCATTTGGTTGGCATATCCTATAAACAAAAAAGTATCTCACATACTCTGTATAATTCGAATGACATGTGTGGATGAATGCCTATAGTTGTGTATTAGATGTAAATTATTTCTTGTTAAATAGACTAGCATTGAATGCAAGTTGTTGTGCTATGTAAATGTGCAATCATTCATGTCTGTGTAGGAATCTATATTTTTATGGTTTCAGTTTGGGATTTGTAAGACAAGATATTAGGGTGATATTTCCCTCGCTCATTTAAGAGCAAAGGAGAGAGCCATGAAGGGCCTCGTAAACCTTTATAAAGAACCTGGAAGAAGTCTGGAATTGGATAAAGTTATTAACATAGGAATTAACTAGTCAAGGAATCAAAGTAGCTTTTGGGAGAAATTACCATCGTTGCTTTGAAGGGGACAAAAAATATAATCCCTTCGTTAGGAGAGGTATCGTCACCATGACTGACATATTTTCAGTACTTATGCAAATTTTGATGACACTGAACCCCTAGGAGGTAACATGGACTACCGTTCTGTCGGAATAATCCCTCCAACAAGATCAAAATCATTGATCGGTGTATATGTGAGATAAAATATCTATCGTAGATGATTGTAAACTCTTTTTTTACCTCAGAGGATCGTGGTCGTTGATTTGGTGCAACGATTATATATGGACCCTTGGTCGGTGTAGGAGAAGGATTTCATGTTTTTCGTTAATCTGGTGAGACAATAGATCATATATGTTCATTGTTGGGTACCATTCAGAGTAAGTTTTAGTCTTGGAAGGAATACACTGTGAAGGAGGGAATCCGAGGAAAGATCTATATCGTTGATCAGAGCTAGGGTTAGATTAAATCTTAGTCATTGATCCACCATAAGGGCCTAATAGGTTCTTTGGTGAGTAGTGTCAAGGGAATGACATCACCACAACCAAAATAATTTGGGCACATATTAACACCTGAAATATAGAAATAGATACCCCATTATGATGTGTAGACCCACCTCAGCCAACATGTAATGATGTAGGTGGTGCCATGTTTCAAGTAAATATTGTGCCACGTCTTGCAAAATTTTGGCCCTTTTGAGGTAGAGTCCTTTGGGTACTAATTTTCCACATGTCATACTTGACAACCAATACACATGGAAAGAGAGGCCTAGGTGGAAGGTACATGGTGGCTATGAATGACAGGTAGCGAACATCATCTGAGTTCGATGTTTGGAGTTTTTATGGAGGCCAAAGTTGAAATATTCAAAGAGGAGAGCTTCGAGAGAGAATATGTACCATTTATATTTTGTGGATGGGGAAAGTACGAGAGAAAATATGTTTCATTGATATGTCGTGATCAAGGGAACTACAAAAGGATATCTAAACCATTAATCTCTTACCAAATATATTAAGAGGATGGCGTGGATGGTGTCACATGTCGAGCATAGAAGGTGTCACATGACATAGTGATATGGAACCTATAGGTAACCTTTTGTGGGAAATATGAATACCACATGTCATGCGATGATGTCACGTGTTAAGAGGATTTGGCACATGTAGGTTAAAATTGGAGAATATTTTGGTCATTTGTCGAAGTTTGAAAGGTTAGCAACATCGTGTGTTGCCCAAAAATTTCGACGATGATATAGTTATCGACGACATTATGAGATCCATTGGTTTTATATTGGGCGAGAGAGATATCCACTGTTAATTTCCCCTGGATTCATCTGAGAGAGTTTGACATCATGATGAAATGGGGGTTCTAGCATGGTATCCAGCATGGATAAGTAGTGAAAAATGTCACTACGTGATTGGTCGATGAGGAAAGGTGTGTCTCGTTATATGAGGAGGTCTTACAAACCTTTGTTTTATTTAAGGATGATGGATCTATAGGCCAGTGAATTTGGATCATTGATATCGGAATAATGTCGTTGGAATTCAAAGGGAACTTGTTAGGATTTGTTAAGAAATGTCGAAGATGAAGAAAGGAGGAGTGATCTTGGCCATCGATCGGAGTGGAATTTAGACATGGTGTGAACTGTTGATTTGTCGTGGGTCTCACTGCCAACTTTGGAGGTGAGAAGCGGAAGATAAATTAATCGTTACACAATTTGGTGTCACCAACTTACTCAGATTCGTAGGATGATCAGTATGAGGACCATCATATCTAGGATAGGCCCGATTAATCGATCATCATCATAATTTTTTTTTGGTGTGTTTGTAACCCATGGGAGTAAAATCCCTACGATGACGATGTGAGTTTCTATGGGATGGGAACCATGGATCGAAGGATCATGTGGAAAGTTCCACATAAGATGGCACACAGGACAGGAAGCCACATGGATTCCATGTGGAAATGAGGTGGCATTTGGACAATGACGGAAAATAACTTTGGAAAGTCATAACTTTTGATCTAAAGCTCGGTTTGGAGCATGGTGTTAGTTGTTGGAAATCTCTTTATGGGCATAAGAAAATTGTGCCCTCAAGAAACAACTTTGGGATGATTGAGAAAAGCCGATTTTTTACCAACCCATCCATTAAAAGGGTACTCGGGGGGGTTCGGTGTGTTACATCTTCTAATAGGTGCTAATATGCAAAGAAGATCCAACTGAAGCATTGATAGACGTTGGGTTAAGTATGGGTTGTGAGTATATGTTGAAGTGTTAAGGTTTAATTGAGTAATTTCTAAGTAGCTATGTGTTTTAACTTTCATTTTTTTACAATTAATGGAACAAGAAGAAACCTTTATATTAATTATATCGATTGTGATTTTTCATGGCGTATTAAACATGTAGTAAAAAAGTATGGAGTGCATCCAACAAAGTTATTTTTAGATATGGCATGAAGCATGGATTCAAAGTAATGTGTATTGTTTATGAAACAGTCAGCGCTATGGTACACTTTTTTATTTATGAAATCATATATATTCTAATATATATATATATATATATATATATATATATATATATATAAATGTAGATATACTTATTACACTTTATTTCTCTATTTATAGATGGAACATGAAGAGGTGGAAACTAAAAAACAAGTCGATCAAGAAAACATTAGGTTAAATAACCAAAGTATAATATTTCCTACAAGTGTTGAAGAAATGAGGCATGCATGCAACTCGAGCAATGATAACAGTTCAAGAAATGTCGAATGACAATCAATATAATTGAATTTTACTGCAAGTTGTATTTTTTTTATATTTGTCTATGAAGATCAAGGATTTTGTTTAATGTACTCGACATATTGTCCCATTTGAATGAGGACATGCTACTGATGAATATAACAATTACATATTGGTTTCATTTTGATTATTGTGGACCTTTACCTTGTTGTTTTTTGTATGACAATGAGTCAATTATTCATATATAATAAAAATGGGTTTCTTATATTATTGCATTTTCAAATGTTGTAAAATATTGTGCTGATGATTAATAAATATATGGGTGACTTACATTGTTACAAATAATAGAGGTTTAATCCATTGGATAACACATTAATGCAATCATTATATCAAAATGCAATAAAAAAAATATAAACAAAAATATTATGATAATAAATATTTGATTTAGAGATGATTACTTGAAAATTTGTAGAAAACAAAATAATTAAATATATACATATTATTGCACTACACTCTTTTGGACTCACTAAATGGTGCATTTTTATGAGTTATACGCACCGGTGCTAAAAATTGTGAGAAATAAACGCTTTAAATGACATAATGTATGATTATATTTGTATCATTTCAAAATATTTTTATGCACATGATTACAATACGAACCAATGAAAACATAGACATAAAAATGATTGGTGCTTTTCATTTATGTGTGGGCATCGATACTTCTCATTTATGTGTTTGCATCAGTGCTTCTCATTTATGTGTGCGCAATGGTGCTTCTTATTTATGTGTGAGTTCCAATTCTACTCATTTATGTGTTTGCACCAATGCTTATCATTTATTTGCGTGCACTAGTGCTTCTCATTTATGTATGTGCACTAGTATTGTTGATTCTGATTTATGTGTGCACAATGATGCATCTTATTTATGTGTGAGTTTCGATGCTTCTCATTTATGTGTGTGCTCCCATGCTCATCATTTATGTGTATGCATTGATTACTCTCATTTATATATGCACACCGATACTAGTGCTTCTCATTTATGTGTGTGCACTGATGCATTTTGACAATAAGAACATCGAAAAGAAAAATCCTTTTCTACAACCTCTGTCCACCAAATATTTTTTATTTATATGTAACACATGTTAAAAGCTCCGCTAAAATCTCCACAACCAATAGAGGAGGTTTTAGTGGAGTATTTTTTTGAAACTTTTTCCAAATTTTGTAATACTAAAAACATCCGCAAAAACCTCTGCTGGAAGGTTTTATCATTGTAGTGCAACAAGGAAGAAAATACAAAATTCAATTGAGAAGAACGAAATCAAATGTGCACATAAGGAGAGTAAAAGCTTGAATATTAGCCTTTAATAGGGGAAGAGAGAGTACATTTTTTTAGTGAAAGAAAATATTTAATTTGTTGAATTTTTTAATGTGCCACAAGGATCGTTTTGAAAAACATTTTCTTTACTGAAATTAACTATGCATAGTTTTCTAGAAATAGGATATTCAATGAAGTGTTTGATATATATCCCATCAATGTTGTATATATCCTATAGTTTATATTTATCCTCTGCCAAAAATGTGTACATACAATTGATGAGTTGTAGAAGTGAGAAGCACTTATCTTCAGTTTTGAATAATGAGTGTTTTGAATAATGAGTGTCCATAGTTCCACCACAATTTCAACTTTTTGAAGAAACATTTTGGAGTCATTTTGTGCATCTATTCACCACCCCTTAGGTTAATTTTAAAATAATAGATGCTCATTCTAGATTTTAATTATCATATTCCCAATTTGCAAGGTGTGTAAGAATTGGTTTGAATTCTATATCTCATATGCCAATGTTGTCCAAATACTATATATTTTTGCTTATGCAAATAAACTTCCAATTCATCTGGTCCAAGAGGATCATGGATTCATCCAAAATATTTTTCTACATAAAAATGACCAGTGAACATGTAAGTTGGAGTGGAAAACCTTCTTTACATAGTGATTGCGTCTAATAGAAAAATTCATTGAAATCAATTTGGGTGGGTTTGTAATATTTAACTTCATTCTCATGGTTGAAATTCCTTTTATTCTACTATTTAATTTTGTCGACATTTCAAGGATCTTATCCTTGGATACGTATGCCATGGATACCTGCAAAGAAATTATCACTATGAGGTGGATGTCCTTCGCATAAACAACTATTGTTTCAGTAGTTTCTATTGCTATTTGATATTTGTCATCCCTCTTTCACTTCCAAACTTTCTTCTTTACTATATTAGTTTTTTTAGTTGAACAAAAAGGCTTACCATGATAGGATTAGACTATAACCAAATTATTTGGAAGTTTCCTAAATAAAAAAATGCTTTAAACCAAAGTGACATTAAAATTGTATCTTCATCCCCTATCATTAATGAAATATCCATGCTTACAAGGTGGGACCTTGTGGTGCCATGTTTCCTTTCATATTTATACTATCATCATGATCTGCACTCCCGTTCTAGTTTATTTAATCTGCAATTTGTTCCTTCATATCTTGTTAACCGATGCTTATGTTCTTATCTATTTTTTTTATTTTTTTATAGACTTTCAGATTCACTATGTTAAGATACATTCCTTGAATGTTTCAAACATATAATATACATTCCATTATCAAGACCAAAAGATAAAGTGATGAAAGACCAAAAGATAAAGTGATGAAAGAAGAAAGAAAAAAGAAAATTAGATGCATATGTGTTATCTTTTTTTTTTTTCAAGTTATTCAATCATAAGCATTTTTTAAATAAAGCTTAAATTAATTTTATAAATAAATTAATATGATTTATTTTAATTTTTATTATATACATTGTTATATAAAAATAGTTTTGAAATTATATATTTAAATTTTTATTTTTTTTTATAAAAACTGAAATAGTAATCTAATGTATTGTTATTTTTTAATTAAAATTTAAAATATTAATCAAAATTTAAAATAATCTAATTTGATATGATCTAAGTTATTTTATTATTTTATTTTATATATTATGTTTTATAAAAAAAAATTAATTAACCACAATTACTTTTTAAAATAAACTTTAAATTAACATTCAATGAAGGTTATCTATTTCATTTTATATAGTTGTTTTTGTTATGGATTAAATGGATTATTAAATCATAATCTAATGAACCCAAAGCCACTTTTTCTAAGAAAATCAAATTTAATATTAAAATTGATGATGATGATGATGATGATGATGATGATGATGATGATGATGATGATGATGATGATGATGATGATGATGATGATGATGATGATGATGATGATGATGATGATGATGA